>PVJL010006079.1:0-97762 GCA_004026885.1 Lyroderma lyra
AGGGCTCTTTTATCTTGGGCTGTTCTAACAAATGACCATAAATTGAGTGGGTTAAAGAACAGAAATTTATTTCTCTTAATCCTGGAGGTTGGAAAGTCCAAGATCAAGGTACTGACTGATTTGGTTCCTGGGGAGGGCCCATTTCTGGCAGAGATGGATGCTTTTTGCTCTATCTCCTCATTGGGGTTGTGGGGGGGGGCGGGGACAGAGAGAGAGAAAGAGAGAGACAGAGAGAGAGAGACAGAGAGACAGAGAGTGAGTGTGAGCACACTCCGGTTTCTTCATCCCCTTATGAAGGCACCAATCCCATCCTGGGAGCTCTACCCTCACAACCTCATCCAAACCCAATTCCCTCCCGAAGGCCCCACCTCCAAATACCACCACGTTGAGGAGTAGGACTTCAACATGGTTTTTGAGGGGGGCATAAATATTGGGTCTGCAGTCCAAGGTCTCCTCTGTCTCTATAATGTGGTCCTTGGCATTTGTCTTCTCCTTTTGTTTGGCATTTAAGATGTCCAATGCCATATAGACCGGATGATCTTGCTGGTGGGAATGAGGTGTCTTTCACTTAACTGATGGATCTTTCTTCCTATCACCTTTCTTTCCCGAACATCTCCTCCTAAACCCTCGGTCACCTTACATTCCAGCCAATCCACGATTCCCTTCCCGTAACACTCACTTTGCTTCAGTTGTTCCCTCCCCTAGGAGCTATGTCCTTTCATTTCTGCTCTATTCTTCAAAACCCACTTTGTCAAAGCCCCCTCTGAGCTCTCCGATGGGAGTCGGTCTCTCTTCTTCTGTTACTAACTTTTATGGGTGGAAGGAACTCAGGCCCGGATGCAAATCTAACTTTGGTCACTCACCAGCTATGTGATTTGGGGCAAGTTCTGTAACTCCCTTAGCTTTCTCTCTTATTAAGTGAGGAACGTCAACCCCCGTCATGCTTTTAGGACTTTGCACGTTATTTTTTCTGCCAAGAACTATCTTTTCGTCGGATTTGCTTGGCTGACTCATTCTTCAGGACTGAACTTACAAGTCACTTCCTGCAGGAAGTCTTTGATTCTCCAAATTGGTATTTGGTGGCCTCTCTGTTCTCCTGCAGTTGCTGGCACTTCTTTGTCACTACTTCCTGTTACATTGTAATTACGTGTTTGCTTGTATATATCACCAGGCCTAGGGCATAGTAGATAATCAGTAAATATTTCCAGAGTTATTTTATTAATCGTGTATATAAAGCATAAGGCACATAGTAAATAGCTGCCCAATTAATTACGGTTTGCTCCTCCCTTCTTGTACCTCCGTGTGCCTCGTGCTGACGTTAATGTTACTTGTTTCTGTCCCTCTACTTGATTTTATGCATTTTGAGACCCAGATCCACTTGGTTCTATGCATCTTAAGACCAAAACCCATTACTTAATCACCTTTGTATCCCACACAGGATCTAACGCCCAATGCCACCGGGACAGTACGTAGGTACTTGACGAATGTTGGATGGATCCATGATACACGTGGATTTAACACCCTTTGAGTCAAGTCTTCATTTTAGAAAAAACATCTTGCCTGCCTTCGCTGGTGTCATATGGAGTCCAGTTTACTCACGAAGGGTTTCCTCTTTTTAATAAGAGGTGCTCGCCGAGTGTTGGTGGAGTGAATGGCTAACGGAGCATGAGCTTCATTTAAGTCGATCTTATACTGAAGACAGAGCGCTCCCCGAGCTTCGTCCTGTCTGTCACTGTGCCTGCGTGTGGGCTGGGCTTGGAAGAGTCTTGCCGAATTGAACTGGGACAGAAGCCGGGTGATTCTACTTTTGCGTTGATGTTTGGAATCCTCTCAGGAACCTGCCCAGAAGTTTGCTTCGGGGCTCAGCAGCAGCCGGCGCGTGGATCGATGCATGGTGACAAGCAAAGCGAAGAGGCCTGGATGAGTTTTCAAAAGGAAGATCGTGTCGGAAGTCAGGCATGGAAACCCGCTCTCTCTCGTCTCTCCTCCTTGGTGCCCATGGCAGGGGCACCCGGAAAGAACAAATAGGAGGCCAAGGGGCCTGCAACAGCGGCGAGGGGCCAGAACCTCTGCTGGACAGACTGGGATGGGAGATCAAAGCCAAACAGCGCGCGTGCTTCTCCGACTCCGCCCTCACTCCTGGCCGAGGGCATCCTGCCCGTTTGCCCAGCCCAGCGGAACCGCCAGAGCGGCTGGGAGACAGAACGTGTGAGCCGGGCAGGCTGACCAGGGCAGCTGCTGGGGGCGGGCGTCGCAGCCCTGGTACCAGGAGCGCCCGTGTCCTTCGTGCTTGGATTTGTAAGTGTAATGAGGCTTCGTGTGCTGACTACCGGCTTCCCATCCATCACCTCTGTTGCACAGAGGGCGGAGTGGCCATCCTGCTGGGCCTTTGGAGCATCGGTTTGTTTCCTTCTCCTGCCTTGGAATCCTGCTGAACACCGGGGAGGAAACTGCAGATGGAATGTATTTGCTGCGTGCCTGTGTCTGGGGGCAGGCCAGGCTGCCAGCTGTGGCGTTTTGATGGCTGTTCTCCCCAGCTCCATCTCCAACGAGGAGCAAGTCAGAGACCTGACGTGCTAAGCCTCCAGCTCCCGTTCGCATTTACACACTCTTGGCACGAGGGCTGCCCAGCTGCAGGCTCCGTTCCTTGGTCCTCGGCAGTGAGGCTGGGATGATGGGGCCCCTGGGGTGCAGGGAGGAGGCGAGGGCCTTCCTGCACCTGCGCCGACTTGCATTAGGGATTTCCCCCTCTTACCCATTAAGCTGAGACAACTTGGTGCACACGGGCTGTTTCTAGCTCGTTGCAGGGGAGAATTAGATTGAATTATCTGCTCAGAAGGGAAACCTCATGCATACGCTAGTGCTGCATCTAGAGAGGAGACAGCTTCTGTCCCATATTTAAGACCATCCGCCCATCACGTCTGTCACGCTGGGTTCCTCAAAGCTGGAGGCCTTACAAAGTTTTTGGAATACATGGCTCTGAATTCACAGGTTTTCTAGAACAGTGAGTTTGGGAAGTTACTCATTTACTCTCCTTGACTCTCTCAGTGTCCTCATTTCTGGAATAAATAATGAATGAATAGATGAAAACAAATACCTGTCTATTATTTATCTATCCATCTATCCCCTATCTAATAATCATTTATTCATCTGGAGACAGTTTTAATTCCAATTTCTATATGGTCTCCTACCGCTGCAAGTGGCACTGATTTGTGCGGAGATCTCTCAGGCTTCCAAACTCCGTTTGACAGCGAGGCCTTTACAACTTGGCTTTGCTAGCACTTCTCCTTTTCAAACGGTGCACGTGTGTGTAAATTATTTGCATGCATTTGTGTGAGATCTCACCTTATCTTGAGAGGCAAATAGCATCATGATGATCCTCTAAGGTCAAAATGCCGGGTGAGATCTCGGCTCTGCTACTCATCAGTAATTTCACCTTGGACAAGTGGTGTGACTATAACAGAAGAGTATAATGTCCGGGAAATGCTTTGAGAAGATCTGGGCTTAGTGAGGGGACAGGCAATCCCTAATGAAACAAGATTCATCGTGGGCTGCTAATTGTTGAAAGCTGGAAATAGAGACCTGTGATTTTATTCTATTATTCTCTGTTGTATTTTATGTGTTTGTAATGATTCCTAATAAATATCTTAAAACTGAACAAATAAAAGCAGTGGTGACCCTACTCCATTTTTAAGGGCTTTCTCCACCCGCTGCTGCCCAAGATCCTCCTTGAACCCGGTCAGTGCCCCCTGCCAGTCCCGCTGCTTTGGCTGGCCACGTTCTCCTTAGCCAGACTCCACAGGTGGAGGACGCAGTCATCAGACTTCCATTCCTTTCTTGCCTCTGAAAGCCGCCTCTCCATCTGGTTTTGAAAATCAGCCTCTAGCCTCATCCCAGGTCTTGTCCCACCTCAAAATATGCTACCACACCCAGAGACCCCAAGCTTTCAGGAATTTTGACCCCCGCTGGGTCCTTGGCCTCAGATATCCTTTCACCTGGGTTTGGGAATTGTCCATTCTCTTTTGTTCCCTTCCAATAGCCAGGAAAATGTTGCCTTGGAGGTAGGCCACAGTTGGGAAGGCAAGTAGGACTTCGAAAAGCCGTGAAGAACACGGGGTCTAGAGAAGAAAAATACAGTGGGATAAACGAAAAGACCTGATCCTGTCCCATGCCCAACGCTCTTTTTCCTCTTCTACCAAAAGAGAAATATAGTGGTTGGAAAAGAAGCATTTTAACACGGTCCCATCGTTTCTAGAGAGCTTAACCGGGACCATTCCTAGCTGCTTATAAAAAGGAAGTCAGCCCAGGGCGCAGGCGAATGAATTGTTTGTATCGTATGGTGACACACTGCCAGTTTGCTCAGGACTGTGAGGTCTCCCAGGACACTGTAGTTCCAGCTAAACACAGGAAAATACCAGGGAAATGAGGACAAGCAGGTCACCTGGTAGTAAGATCAAGGTTCTCATTTCTTAAAAGGAGTATAGGTGAATTTATGTAGATGGATAAGTTATTTTATCATTGGAGATGAGTGTGTTTTATTCAGGAGAAAATTAATAATTGCTGTGATAATGTGTGCTCGCTCTTGAGTAATTAACTAGCCACGGCCAAAGCTGGTGGGGAGATTGGCCTAGATTCAGAACACCCACTGTCTTTCCTGAACTCATGAGACCACCTTTGTGGTTTTTCTACTTTAAAGCTAATAGACACCCAGGCAAAGAATGTCTCTAATGACACTTGACTATTGTTACGACTAACAATATAATTATTGGAGAGTTTAATGTGCCTTTACGGTTGTTGCTTTTGTCTTTAGAAGGATGTGCAAATTACTGTATTCTAAAAGTCAGCTGAAATAATTCTTTACTCTGAGTTGCTAAGGCTGTAACGCCAACCACAATTAGCTGCACTTGCTTCATTTTGCTTTTTCATTTTTAGATTTTTTAATTTTTAAAATTTAAGAACTTGTAGTTATGACAATGGTGGTTGGGAAACTGTTATGTTGGCTGAAAGGAAACTTTGACTCTTGCCCTTTTGATCCCAAAGCTCCGTTTTCTAGTGAGAATGTGAAATGGACAGCTGTTATGGAAAACAGTACGGCGACTCCTCAAAAAATGAACAGTGGAACTACCATATGATCTGCCAAGTTCCGATCTGGGCGTCTATAGACAAAAGAATTGAAATCAGGATCTCGGAGCGGTGTCTACACTCCCATGTTCATTGTAGCACTATTATTCACAGCAGCCAAGCTATGGAAACAACCAGATGTCCATCAACAGGTAAGTGGGCAAAGAACACGTGGTGAAAACATGTAATAGAATATCGTTCAACCTTCTAAAGAAGAAAGTCCTGCCCCTTGTGACGATATGAATGCAACTTGAGGGCATTATGCCAGCCGAAAGCCGGCCTCCAGAGGACAATTACTATACTATATCAGAGTGATTAGAAGCACAGACATTGGGGCAGCTAGACTTAGCTGGACAGTTGTCCTTGCTGGGTGACATTGGTCAAGTAATTACGACAATAGAAATCATTTTGATGCCGCCCTCGTGGGCCCTATCTAGGAGACAGTTCCTGGAAAAGGCTCATAGGGTCCCTGACAAATATGATCCTCCATAGCCATGAGCCAGGACCACAATTTCTGTCTCCTGGATGTGGGGCGGGGGGCGGCTCCACTCTCCCTCATCAGAGTATGAGTGTCTGTCTGTCTAGGAACTTGATTGTCTCCATGCCAATCCCATCTCATAAGAAGTCTGGCCAATCCTTGGACCCCTGGAGCTGACCTTAGCATGTCGTAGGGTTCATTATTCACGGAGCAAAGCAGTCTCGGGCTAGCGAGGGAGATGAGAAATGCCAACACCTGTGGTCAAGGCACACTGAGGCTTCTTTTAAGGGTGGTCACTGCGGCCTGAGCCGGGGCATGCAGGTGGCAGGATGTGTTCCCTGCCCTTTAGGAGCTGGTAGACTAGTAGGTTATCAGGGTGGACGCAGTCGTGAGCAGTCTGCAGGCGGCTCAGAGCAGGGGCTGGCCGATCCCCACATGCGGGCCTGGGAAGGTTTCCCAAGCAAACCTCTGAGGTCACAGGTGGGAGGGTGGGCGGTCGGCATGGCAAAAGCAAGGAGTGTCTTCAAACACAACAATAAATGAAGTGAAGCAGCGGTTAGGAAAAATGGCTATTAGCGTGGCTTCTCCAGTGCTAAGCACTTAAGGTGGCACTTTACGTGAATTATTTCACGTGGTTCATTGCTCTTTAAGCAACTCGGTGAGACAAGTTTTATTCGTAGCCCATCGTCTATAGAGGTAGATGAGGGAACTGAGGAAGCATCTTGCCCAAGTGGAGAGGGAGGTAGCCTGGATTGGCACCCAGACAGCCTTCCCCTTCCCAATGGCAATTATCCCTAACGAGACTTGTCAACTAGCTTGGGGCCAGCTAATGGGAAATGAGGACCGATGCCCTACGAAGGCCACAGAAATAACCCTGGGCCTCCTTCATGGGACAGGCCTTCTCACCCGAGGCCCTGCTGACGTTTTAGGCTGGACAATTCTTTGTGGCTGAGATGTCTCACAGCACCCCTGGCCTTGACCCACTGGATGCCAATAGCATTCCTTCCCTTAGTTGTGACAACCGAAAATGCCTCCAGGTATTTCTAATCGTCCCCTGGGGGGCAACCGCCCCCCCAGCCCCCCGGCACCGCTGGGAGCCACTGAGGAAGGCACCGGCCATGTGCTCGGCACCGGCAGGGCAGATGCCCGCAGAGGCGCGCTGCTGGGCACAGGATTGTTTCTGGCGACCTCTCGGCTGTGAAACTGTTCAGCCTGACAGCTGGGGCCTTGATTTCCCCAAGGTGGCTCGCGCAGCTCCTTGTCTGTGGGAGTCAGCTGGTTACCCGTTCTGACGAGGCCCCTCGTGTGTTGGAGGGGACCTGGCCACCGACTCATCAAAGCGCGGGGCTGCGCGGCTCTGTCCCCGCCGCGTGTGTGCCAGAGCGTGACGGTCGGGACGCCTTGATCCGAGGCGCGCTTTGTTCTGACCAGCATCCAAGTTCTGAACCTCAGACGGCGTGTGACAGTGATTACACGTTCCATTTGCAGCAAGCCTGCCACCTTGTGCACCTGTTCATCTTTTTATTTTCTGGGCCCACCTCCACAGACAACGCTTCTGTCAACTTCTTAAAGGCATTCTGTGTGATGACGGGGCTTTCCAGCGCAGGTTTGGGGGTATCTCTGCTTTGTCAGTATCTGTCCCTTAGACAGTTTGAAAAGGGACCCCGGTTAGGCCCAGCAGGAGGCCTGGACCAAAGGAGACACCACGACCTCAGAGGGAGGAAGCGGGGAGCGGGGTGCGGGAGACCCAAATCAAAGCCAGAAGGGCAGGCTAAAGGTTTGCCCCAGGCTGAGATACTGAACCCCACCCTTGGAAAAGGGGAACAGCAGCCAAAGAGGGGACTCTGGGTGGTTGTGCACAGCAGGGACTGTCCTCAGCAGTGTTTGTTAAGCAAGCATTTGACAAGAACGAGCCTGGTGCCTGAGCCCGTGCTGTGTGCCCCTCCGAACAGCCTGTGGGGCAGGCTCTACCATCCAGGTGCACGTTCAAGGTCACCCCGCTACCATGTGCAAGGGCCACGGTGGGAGCTCAGTCTACCTGACTCCACAGCTCAGACTTAAAGGACTGGGGCCTGTGCCACGCCCCGAGCGAGACAGGGCTCCCGGGCAGGACCTGGGAGAGGGGATCAGAGAGTGACGTCAATCATTCTCTCAGGGGCGGAGCCAGGGCTGGGGGGACGAGGCCCTTGGTCCGAACTGCTGAGGCTGAGCAAGGCATTGCTGGTTTATACCCCTCCTGCAGAAGACACGGGGGAGACCCTGAACCCCGGGACCCTGTCCCAGTTCCTACTGCAGCAGGGGTGTTGGTGTGCTGGCGCGGCCTTACGAAGCCCCACAGCCTGTGCGGCTTAAACAGCAGGAAGTTACTGCCTCACAGTTCTGGAGGCCGGAAGTCCACGTTCAAGGAGTCGGCGGGGCTGGGTCCTTGTGAGGGCTGTGAGGGAGGGTCTACGCCTCGCTCTTCCCCTAACTCCGGGGGGCTTGCTGGCAATTTTGTGTTCGTTGGCTTGGATCTTTGCATGGGGTTCTCTCCCTGTCCATGTGTCATCTCTGTGTTCAAACTTCCCCCTTTTATAAGGACACCAGTCCTGCTGGATTACGGCCTGAGCTAACGACTTCATCTTAACCTTATCATCTGCAAAGCCTACGTCCAAAGAAGGTCCCATTCACAGATACTGGGGTGAGGGCATTAATATTTTCCAGGAGACATATTGGAACCATAACAAAGGTCATCGCAGTAAAATGCGCAATCATTATTAGCCGGGACTTCAGTCCCCAATCCCTCTGTAAACCGGGTTGACCATGTGGGATCAGTGGGGGAACGGCAGCCTTTGAAATTTGAATGTAAGACTTCGACGGGAGGCCAGCTGCAACGAACCCGCTTGGCCTGCTCCTGGCCCTACCCCTCCATCGTCCTGCACGAACGTGGGTATCAGCTCGGGTCTGGCAGCCCTGGGGGAAGACAGGTGGAAGAGGTCCTTCCCAGTTCTCCAGAGAACGTTCCTGTCTTCTCTCACTCGTGCCATCTTCTCATCTTCTGGCCCTTTGCGTGAGCTTCAAACGCCATTCCCCACCCGCCCACGTCATAGAGCTTCCCTCTAAAAATTATGTTTTCCCGCCCTTATTTCCCTCTCCCTCCCTTTTCCCCTTCCTTCCTTCTTTCCTCCTTTCCTCCCTCCTTCCTTCTTTTGCTCCTCCTGCGCCTCCTTCTCTTCCTTCTCCTCCTTCTGGGAAGAAGAGGTGCAGTAAATAGACTGTAAGGAAAGGCCGGGATACTCTCCTGCTGCCCACTCTAGTGCTCACGCGCGTCCTTTCACCCCGTTCTCCTCAACGGGGCGGCCGAAGGCGTGGAGCCCTCAGGTACAATCCGTTCTAGAAACGGAGTGTGCTGACAGCCATATGGAGGAGGAACAGGGCAGCGAAGACGGGGCTGACAATGTGACATCCCCTCCCACGCTGAGCTGAGCTCCGCTCAGATAGCAGCAGACGAACTGTTTTAGATTAATTTATTCTGATGTAGGAATTGCAGAATAATCCAACTGTGCTAGAATGTTTGCACTTCGTACAAGTATTGCTTTCTAACTACCATCTTTAGTTGGCACAACAATGAGTTTAAGTGATGAAAGGAGGAAGGAACTCCCATTTTGGAGCATGTGTTATGTATCAGGCTGAATCTGTGTAAACCAGGCAGCGGGTAAGACTGTGACTGTTCACGCTGATGAGGGGCTAAAAGCACCGCGAGCTCGGGTGATTTGCCGAAGGTTAGACAACATTTCTGTGTATCACAGGCCTTGTTAATATTATGTATAATAAATGGCTTTATGTCATGCAAACTTGCCAAACTCAATTATCAGTTCAAGATTTTTTAGTGGCTTTCTTAGGATTTTCTATATACACAATCAAATTATTCATGAATGCACATAGTTTTTTATTTTGTCCTTTTCAGTCTGGTGCCTTTTATTTCTTTTCTTTTTTTTCTTTCTTCTTTCTTTTGTTGCTGTTGTTGTTACCTGATTGCACTGGCTGGAACCTCTAGAACAATATTGAAATGAAGGTGGCAAGAGGGGACATCCTTGTGTTGTTCCTGCTCTGAGGGGAGCACTTGGTTTTAGTGACATGCTAGCTGCGGGTATTTTGTAGATGCGCTCCGTCAGGTTGAGGGTGTTTTCTCCTGGTTCCAGTCTGTTGGGTTATTGTTTTATTCAGGAAAGAATCTTGGATTTTGCCAAATGTTTTTCTTTTATCTATTGACATAGTCATGTGATGTTTGTCCTTATTCTATTAATAAAATATATCACATTGACTGATTTTCACATTTTGGACCAACTTTGCATTCCTGGGATGTCCTAATACATAGTCCCTTCTGAACATTGTTGGATTCATTTACTAGTATTTTTTTGAGACTTTTTACATCTATATTCACAAGTGACATTGGTCCATAGTTTTATAATCTTTGTCTGGTTTTGTTATTAGGATAAAAATAGTCTCATATAATAAGTTGGGAAATAATTTTTTTTGTATTTTTTGGAAGCGTTTGTAGAAGGTTGATGATTGATATTAATTAAGGTGTAAACATTTGTAGAATTCATCAGTGAAGTCACCTGGGTCCAAGATTTTTTTTTTTTTTTTGGTGGAAAGTTTTTAAATAGCTAATTTAATCTCTTTGTTAGTCATAAATCTATTAATATTTTCATTCTTTCTTGAGTCAGTTTTAATAGTTTGTATCTTTTTAGGATTTTGTCCATTTCATCTTGGTTATCTTGTTGGCATTGTGGTTCACGGTATTTCTCTATGGTCTTTTCAATTTCTGTAAGGTAGATAGTGATATCAGATTTTTCATTCCTGATATTAGTAATTTGAGTTTGTGTTTTCTCTCTTTCTTTCAACTAAAGGTTTGTCAATTTTGTAGGTCTTTTTTTAAGAAACTTTTTTGCTCTTTTCAGTTTTTTCTATTGTTTTCCTCTTCTCTATTTCATGTTTTTTTCTGATCATTATGATTTTCTTTCCCTGCTTGCTTTGGTTACAGTTTGATCTTATTTTTTGTTTGTTTGTTTCTTAAAATGCAAAATCAGTTTACCTACTTAAAATACTTCTTTTTAAAAAATATAGACACGTACAGGTCTACAATTGTTTTGTAAGTACTACTTTGTCTGAATCCTATGAATTTTGGTATGTTGTGTTTTTGTTTACTCATCTCAAAGTACTGTATAATATTCCTTGTCACTTCTTTGATTCATTGGTTATTTACAAGTGTTTTTGTATTTGTGAATGTCCCAAGTTTGTCTTTGTGATTGATTTCTAATTTCATCCCACTGTAGTCATAAAGAATACTTTGTATGATTTCAATACTTTTACATTTATTGAGCCTTGTTTTATAGGTTGGCTTACAATCTGTTCTGGAGAATGCTTCATTGTATGCTAGGGAAGAATGTTTTCTGCTGTTGTTGGGTAGAGCATTTCATAGCTATCTAGTGCCAGCTTGTCCAACCAATGGCCCGTGGGCCACATGGGGCCCAGGATGGCCATGAATGTGGCCCAACACAAATCCATAAACTTTCTTAAAACATTATGAGATTTTTTAATTTTTTTTTTTTTTTAGTTCATCATCTATTGTTAGTGTGTGTGTATTCTATGTGTGGCTCAAGACAATTCTTCTTCTTCCAATGTGGCCCAGGGAAGCCAAAAGTTTGGACTCTCCTACTCTAGTATAATCTAGATCTCAAACAAGTAGAGGTCCAGAGAAAATTGTAAGACTTTCATGAACTGCTTAGGTTCTGTTGTATTTTATGCACAATGAGGCAGTTGAGTTGCTGAGTTTTATACCAGCTGAAGTGTCTGGTGGCACGCAAAGGTAGGGAGAAGCAGAGTAAATGGAAAAATAAAATGTGATGGGTGAACTCTTGTCTCTTCAAAGCGTTTGTTGTGAGCTGTATGACCTTGAAGAATTTATTTAACCTCTTTAAGCTTCAATTTCTTCATCAAAACCTAGAGCTCACCAGGCAGCTTTTGTGGAGGATTAGGAGAGATCCCGCGTCTAGCTAAGGGCAGCAGTTCTCAAAGATTCAGGTGTTAGGGCCACTTTACACCCTTAAACACTATTGAGGAAGCCAAAGAGCTTCTGTTTACGTTTGTTATAGCTATCGATCATTATCATGCTAAACACGTGAACTGAAAATTAAAATATGCCTTTGTAAATTCATGAAAAATAACCATAAAAATTCATTGCTTGTTAAAATCAACATTTTAAATGAAAATAAACACCCGATATTTTCCCAAACAAAAAATAATTATAAGAAGGGTGGCCTTATTTTCCGTTTCCGCAAATGTCTTCTGGTTTAGTAGAAGACATCATGACTTTCTTATATTTCTGCCTCCAATCTCATGTCAGTTCTGGAAAACCCCAGTACAGGCTTGAGAGAGAATGAGAGTGAAGAAGGTAAATAACAAACACCGTATCATTATTACGAAAATAGTTTTCACCTCACAGACTCCCCTGGAAGTGTCTCTGGGGGTTCCTGGGCTAACAATGAAAACCGTTGGTTAAGAAAATGAGCTCTTTCTCTCAGGGGTACACGTAAGCAAGCTATTAGATGCACCTGTGCCTCAGTTTCCTCGTCTGTAGAGTGGAGATATACCTCCTGTCTCATAGGACCATTCTGAGAGTTCTATATGTCCTCTTAGCATAGTGTGGGGAATTTAGTAAACATTCAGGGTCAGTCACCATTAGCCTTCCATGAATGCACAAAACAGAGTGCCTTTTCTCTTTCCCTTTGGAGCAAAAGGGATCTCTGGAACAATTTGAGAAGTGGAGGAGGAAAACTCCAGCTTTATCCACAGGGGCTCAACGCATAGGTAAAAATGACCCCTTTGGGAAGTAATGATGAACACATGCCATTCACACGGTAATATAAGTCATTTCTGCAGCTGTCACATCAGTTATTTCTTGCCACCAACCAGTGATAGGTGGAAGGCATGTTGGTGTCCCCATTTAACATGGCGGGTGACTGAGACTCCAAGGTGGAATTACTTGGCTGCAGTTGGAAATGCCTAAAGGGACCTTTATCTTCTGGTTCCTCATTCGTGCCTTTGAAGTCCCCTCCCCGCCTCCCAGCCCTGATTTCTGCACATTAATATGCATCTAGTGCACGTGCTCCCAGGAGCCGGGGCCGCCTGCAACAGCGTTTGAAGTCGGTGCCTGAAACTTGTTTTTATTAAGGATGGAAAAATTCACTGACTAGACAAATGGACTTGAACACTTATGCATCACTTTCGAGATGGAAAGTGCTGGGTAAGTGTTATTATCCATGAGCTAGTAATTTGATTAAAAAAAAACCAGCAATAACTATGCAGAGATCTGAAAAGTGGGTATTGGTCATCAACTGGGGGTCAGAAGACCTGAGGCTTATTCAGATTTTTATTTAGGAAGTTGCTATGGGTGAGGGGAAAGCACCTGCCTGAGACATGAATGCATTGCACAGCTCACCTCTGTGTACGAGGTATGGGAGGCTGGCCAGGACGCATCAACTCCATATGGTTAGCAGAGAACACTGTGCACCCCCAGTGATTCCTGGGACAGTGTTGCATGCAGGAGACTGGGGGAGAAAGGTGGAGATGCTAATTAAACATCGCAGGCTCCTCAGGAAACCTGGAGTCTGGCACTATTAACAGCTGTGGAAGTAGTGATGCTAACAATGGCCTGAGTGCTTTCTCTTGGTGGGCTTCGGTATCAAGGTCCCGGCACTTTATTTCTCACAAGAACCTATGAGGGAGGTGTTTTGATGATCCCCATTGTACAGGTGAGAAAGCTTGGATTCAGGGATGTCAAAGCATTGTCACATGGTCGCAGAGCTAGTGAGTGGTCAAGAGTCACGCCAGCTCTGACATCAGAGCCCAAACCCCTTGATTTACTGCCTTCCTGAGACTTTTCCAGATGAAAAGTGACTTTTAGGACAATGTTGATTGAAGGCATGGCCATTTAGTAATGAAAGCAACTCTGACCTTCTTTAGGATAAATGGAGTCTTCTGGGTATGGACCCGGTAGGATTCCAAGCATGGATGAGTTCCTCTCACTTCTGATAACTGCTATTTCTCTTTATTGACCCTGGAATAATACTTAAACCCCGAACACATCTCTAGGACCTCCTCCTTGGGCCCCACTCTCTTCCCCATTCAGTCAAACTAGAGAACGATCCCACGGGCACGAGAGGAGCAATGCAAGTCCGTAGTCACGAAGAGGCCCCAAGAGTGCTGGCACCCCCAACCTTGTATGGGGGTGGGGGGTGGGCTGACCCTGCTGGGGTTCCCCGCCTCAGTCCACACTGGTCCCCAGGACAAGGGGAGGGTCAGTGTGCCAAGGGTGGCTTGTAGGCTAAAAGGAAAGAGGAATGGGGCGAGAATCCAGGCTGCTTCCACTTGAAGAAGGACCCAAGTTTCGGGGCTGCCTTGTTCCAACTTCTGCTCCAACATTTTTACCCACGTGAAAACAGAGGGCAGAGAATGAGCATGTGGTGGGGGGTTAGGAGGGTGGTGAGAGGGGTGAGTGTGAGGAAACAGCACGAACTTTCTTCTGAGTCTTAGATCCTGTTCCACATTCACACACACTTTACAGTCTACTGCTTAGTAGATCCCTGTATGTTTTAATAGAAAGCCAAGTTTTTGCTGTAAATCTTAGAGGGAAATACATGGTTCGGGAGACGCATGTGCTTACGCTGGGGTTGACCAGATCCCCAGCACAGGAAGCATTCTCTTGGCAATTTCCTTAGGTTGGGATCATTCAAACTCCCATCACCAGTTTTTCCTTAGAAAGGCAACTTCTACTTTTAATTTTTACTGAATATCTTGGCGACCAACTCAACTTGAAACTCATATGCATCTGCTGGCCTACTAAGCCCTAGTATCCATTAAATGGTGAGTTCTAAGTCATGTTATTCATTAAAACTAACACAAAACATTGAAACTGGAGGTTCTAACAGGGGACCAGTGTTCGGTAGGAAATGCTTTATTTCCCAATTTGAGGAGCAGGGGTTCTCAAACTTTATCAGGCATAAGTACCCCAAAAGAGCCTGTAAATGCATTTCTCTGGGCCCTAAACCCAAAAGGTCTGGTTCAGTGGCCTCAGGTGGGCCCAGAAATATGTTTGTTGTTGTTGTTGTTGTTGTTGTTAGTTTGTTTTTTACAGTTGCTCTCAATGATTCTGATGCAGGTAGGTGTTAGATTCTGGGCAAAGTTTGAAGAACACTGACCTAGTGGACAAGATGGATGGCTTGTCTTTTAAATGCTGTTCCATAAATCTTTTCTCTTCAGCTAGGTTTTTAACAGGAAATAAATAGTGGATGATTTAATGAAACACATCATAGTTAACAATTTCTGAACAATTTCCACATGCCGAACACTGTGCTAGTGAGGTTACGTGACCTCACATGTTACCTCATTTCATCCTCAAAACAGTCCTACATGGTAAATAGTATTATTTTACCCATTGTACAGATAAGAAAACTGAGGTTCTGAGAGGTGCCTAATATCACACAGTTAACAAGAGGTGGGGTGGAAGTCTAGCTCAGATCTGCTCACCTATGTACCTAGGTTCCCAGGATACCCATCTCCCAAGGCCAGCTTTCCACATTGGGTGAGAGGGAGACTATGTGCTTTGCTGTCCCCATCATCTGATAATAAAGTTGACATGTGATAAGATGGTGACTCTAAAGCAGGAGTTAGCAGACTTTTTCTGGAAAGGGCCTGGTAGCAAATGTTTTCAGCTTTGTACGCTCTTCAGTGTCCATTGCAGCTGCTCAGCTCTGCCCTTACAGAGCCAGCAGCCAGAGAAATGGATGATCACGGCTCTGTGTCAGTCAAACTGCATTGACCGAAAAGAGTCGTTTTCAATCCTGGGTCTGAACCATGTGAGACTCTGGCGTGTCACTTGAGTTTTCTGGCAATTGGAATTTGAGGGGAAAGAGAAGCCTGTGGGAAAGGCTCCCTCCCTGAGTCCTTGATGTGCGCCTTTGAGATCCCATCTGTGGTCCTGCAATGGCTGCCGTCCTTCCAGGATATTCTATGTGCGTTCCCCACTCTGCCTTTGTTTGTGTTCACCTGGTCACCTTCACCGAACCAGTTGCCCATCTCTCACAGCACAGTGCACGTCTCAACTCCTCCCCAAAGGGACTCTCTGACCGACTTTTAATTCCCTTGAACTTCACCCTCCATACATGGCCAAAGCAAGTCTGACATGGCTTCCCCTGATTACCACCCTTCAGCAGCTTTCTGTCACCTGTAGGACAAAGGCTGAGCTCCTTACCCCACAGAGAGAGGCTGAACACTCACTCTGCCCTCCCCGAGGCTCCGCACCCTAGGTATACCCAAGTGCTCCATGCACACACTGTATCCATGTCGCGAGTTCTCAACTTGCCTGGATAATTCCGAGTGGGGTGTGGCTTCAACTTGCCCCTCTGAGATGTGCAAGAATCTAACTTCTCATTCTTCTGTATTCATTATGAGCCCGTTTCCTTATTTCTGATTTTCTCAGGAACCCTCATTTCTGCTCGTGGTGGATAAACTACTCTTGTAATTTCATAGCAACCCAGTCACTTCTGGATTCAAACATGGCCACTTCAGAGTGTCACGTTGGTCAGTTTTAGACTCTGCCTCTCACCCTGTCCTCTGGGGGATGGTGCATCTCCTTAGCATTGCTGGACTCATGTCTCAGTGCTTCCTAGTGGCTGCCTCCTTGTGTTAGAGGCGACACCTGATGCTGTGATCCTGCCCATAATTCTGGTCTACACAGGGCGTATCTTTCCCCCGTGTAGGGGACTTTTATCTTCTTCAGGTCAGGGAAGCTGCTCTGGTTTATGGTATAACGCAAGCTTGTCTAATCTGCACGCAGCCCAGGATGGCTTTGAATGTGGACCAACACAAATTTGTAAACTTTCTTAAAACATTGAGATTTTTTGGTGACTTTTCTTTTTTTTTTTTGGCTCATCAGCTATCATAAGTGTGAGTGTATTTTATGTGTGGCCCAAAAGAGTTCTTCTTCCAGTGTGGCCCAGGGAAGCCAGAGTGTTGGACACCACTGCAAAGTCTATGTTTATTCAGTGTTTCTCTAGAGATGACAAGGCAAGACTTTGAAACTCCCTCAAACACAACCAGCCAACCAAATCCTCGAAGTTTTCTCCCTGGAAGGGACTTTTCAAAGCTGGGAATGTGACTCCTTGTTCTCAGCTGTCTCCTCTCCATGAGGCTCAGCATACAGAAGGCTCTTGCTCCGAGCTGAGAGCAATGAAAATACTAATGCTCAGCATTTAGTATGTCACCTCTTCCATGCAGCCTTCCCTGATCTCCCTAATGAGTAGTAGGTAACCCTTTTCTGTGATCCCACAATGCCTTGTGCATGTTCCTATCACTGTAGCATTGTATTCTATGAAATTGTCTATTGTCTTGCCATCTCCCAAGCAATGTATGATCATCTTGAAGACAAAGGTGATGCTTCATACTGCTTTGTGTTTCCAGGGCTTGATATAGTGCTTTGCATACTGTAGCTGCTAAAAAAAAATTGTTTGCTGATAGAATAACCCAGACAACCCTACCTTTCAGTCACTTCAGTAAGTCATCTACTTAGTATTGACTGCACTGTCAATCTGTTTTTAAGGCTGTGTTTTATCTTTTCAACTAATCATGAAGTCCTTGAAGTCCCTGAGAATGTTACATAACTTGGTTTTTCTTTTATTGTCCTGCAATACCCTGTACAGAACTAGATATACACAACTACTTTAGTTGATAATTAAAATGACTTCTCTCTTCTTTGAAGAAAACAAGGGCAGGAAATTTACAGTAATGTTCTAATTATGTTTTTCAGGTAGGTCACATTGATGGCTGCATTACCTCATTGGTATTTTAGTGATTAGTTATTTGTCAGATCTCCCAGACTTACGACTGTGTTTATCTGACGTCCTTCTGTTGGGCAACTCCAGCGGTGGTTTGTCCTGGAGGGAAATCTAATAAACATCAAAGGATGAGCAGATATTGGCTGTTTTCCACCAACGGTGCTCTCTACCCCTTGCCTAAATTACAGAAGACGTGCTACGCATTTCCCAATACGTCCCCTTCATCTCGTGTCTGATCACAGAAATATAGTGTTAAGAAATCCAAGAAAACCAATAAAATGCACCTAAGCCATCGCAAGCATTATGCTAATTAGCTGAGGGAGATGGCACCAGTTACTTCCTTTCTTTAAAAACTACTTGGCTTATCTTGGAAAAGGAGGGAAGGTGGTGTCATCTCTGAATTCTCCTTATGTCTCCTAAGACCCTTATTTCAAATCTAGGCACCTGGAGAAGGGGCACAGACGAAGGGAAGGCAGCTGCCTCCCAGGGCCGACTGCTGCGCCCTGAAAAGCAGCCAGGAGTCCAGGGCTGACGGGGCAGCCACACAGGGGCGGGTGCCCGGGCGCTGAGTGCCCGCTAGGCGACACCTCGTGTCTCCTGGGTGCCAGGCACCATGCTGGCCTCTTCCACATAAGTAACCCTTCCAAAAGGCCGAAGAAAGAGTTTTAAAGGTTTTTATCATTGTTATTTACAAAACAAGGGAACAGGGATTCATGAGGTCAAATAACACGCACAAAGGTCACAAATAGAACACGCAGGTCCCGACGGGAACCCGCCTGTGACCCGAGTCCCGCGTAGCCTGTCCTCTGCTTGCAGTGCGGGTAGTAACCTCTTTTTATAAACAACAATGTGATTTTCAGGCATGTCATTAGAAGCAGCTGGGAGCATCATTAACACTTTGGGCCACAGGAGTACCGTTTAGGGCAATGAAGCAGATATCTTTTTATACAAATAATTTATTTGTCCCCAAGTTTTCCAGTGCACCCAAAGTGAATTGGACTAATGTATTATTTTATACTAATGAGATATTATCGTTGGAACTCGGTGTGTTTGGGGTTTAGGAAATTTCACACTGGTTTTCAAACCTATTATTTATTTCCGGGTGGATTTCAAGTAACATGCAGCCTATATGATGCTTACTCATTTACATGTTTGCTCTCATGAAAGATATTTGGATGAATTATTTAATGTCCACTGCTTGGGATCTTTTGACAAAGGCCATCTGAAGTGGCTTTTTAAAGAAACAGAGTGTGTTGATTTGGATGCCATGTGTAAATGAACTTGAATCATATAAACAAGGTTGAAATTCAGGGTGAAGCATTGAGCCTGAAGGTCCCAGTCGGCTTCCAGCCTTGGCAAATGCATTCTTTAACCTCGAAAGCAGTTTGGGAGCAATGCAGAGAGATAGCAGGACTCTAATAAAAATTGTCAACAAAATTGAAAAAGAAAAAAAGAGAGCATATTTCGAAATCCAGGACTTGAAAGGTCCCTAACTCCCAACAACTGAGGCATAAAACTCGAGAAGGCTTCAAACAGCTTTAATCTGCAGGCGAATCAGTGCTTTGATAGCATGTGAAATCCGGGCCGAGAAGAGGGTGTCGAAGGGTTTCAGTACACTAATTCCAAGATTGATTTTGCTAAAGGACCTGACTGGCATGCAGAAAGAAACGGTGTCAGGGAAGGGAGCAGGAGGGGAAAATGAGAGTGGAGGGGGAGAGAGAGAAAGAGAGAGAGATTCACAGAGACAGCACACTTGAGAGAGACAGAGAGAGATACAGAGATAAAGGGAGGGAGAAAAGAGGGAAGGGACAGAGAGAAAGAGAGAGAGAAGAGAGAAAAGAGAGGAGGGAGAATAGAGGGGTGTGGGAGGGAGCTGTGTTTAGAAACCAAGGACTTGGATTTGAATCTTGGATTCCACTATTAACATAAGATTTCAAACAGATCACTTGAACCAGTCTGAATTTCAGTTTGTTTATGTGTCTAATGGGAATAAGGATTTCAGACTTCACAGTGTAGAATTAATTGAGGTGGTGAATGTGAGCAATTCTGCAGATGCAAAGGGTGGTGCAAATGCAGAGATGAACTCCTACTCCCCTAACGGGAGGCCAACACACAGTCCTCATGTCCACCTGTGCCCATCCGCACCCCTGGCTGTCCTGAGTTGCTCCTCTGATCACAGGACATCTTTCCAAGCCTGCTCTAAGTCGTATGCCTGTGTCTCATCTTCTTCTGTTGGTTTTCACTCCATCGTTTATTTTTTCTCTCCATTCCTTCAATCTGTTGTTAATATTTTGGGTCCTTTTTGGGAGACATCAAATATCCCTTGACTTTCTAGATGCCCTCTAGGCATTACTCTCTTCTCCAGTCCATATTCAGGATTCTTGAACATGTATTCACCTCCAAATCTCTTCTCAGCCCATTCCAACATGGCGACCACCGTGTTCCATCCCGCTGCCACTCGGCTGAAAATCGCCTTTTCCCATGTTCACCCAATGGTCTCCAAGGGGCAGAATCCAATGGACAGTTCTGTTGGGGCTTCTGTGGCTTCAGACTCTCCAGGTGTTCTCGCTAGCTCTCTAGAAGGTCTTTCTGAGCTTTCCTGATGGCCCTCTCACTCCCAGGGTCTGTATGTTGGAACACCTTTGGCCTTGTCTCTTCTCCATCCATACTACTGTCCCCCAGGTATCAGAAACCTCCTGTATACCAAAGGCTCCCCAGTTCACACTTCTTCCAGCCTTTCTCTTACCCAGGCCCACATCTTAATGCTGTGTCAGCTCCTGCACTTGAATCCCTCCTGGGCATCTTAAACCACACACGGTCAGCATGGGAGCTATGCCCTCCCCCTCAGATATGCTTCTCTCCCTGGTATACCCAGCTCAGTAAATGACCATTGGCTCATGTCTGAAATCTGGGAGTTATTCTTGATACCTCTTCTTCTTTATTGCTGACATGAAATCTAATACCCAGTCCTGTTCATTCATCTTCCGAAGCAGTTAGTCCACTTCTGTTTAGATCTATGAATGTCATTCTAGTCTAGGGCAATATCATTGTCACCTGGACTAGGTAGGGTGCTGACTTCCAAGCTGGGCTTTCCTTCTGCTTCTGCTGTTCTTGATCCTATTCTCCATAGCGATAAGTGATACTCCAAAAGTGCAAAGTGGTTTTGCCATCCCCCAGCTTTAAATCCTTCATTTGGGCTTCCAATAGTGTTTACCGTAACATCCAGCCAACACTATCACAATCTGCAAGAGCCTACGTGATATGACCTTTGCCCCGCCTCCTTCAATCTCATTTCACTCATCGCTGACCTTAATTCACTGCTAACAACTTCTGTTCTTCACCAGCTTCTCAAGTGTGTTTGTATAGCAAGTAGCCTTGGGAGACATAGCAGGCGTGTCCCAACTTGTGGCTTCCCTGGGCCATGATGGAAGAAGAATCATCTTGGGCCACACATGAAATACACTCACACTAATGAGAGCTGATGAGCTAAGAAAAGGTTTGTGCATAATTTTCATGTTTTAAGGAAGTTTATGAATTTGGGTTGGGCCGCATTCCAAGCCGGTCTGGGCCGCCTGTGGCCTGCGGGCCGTGGGTTGGACAAGCTTGGTATAGGGTCTGCTTCCAGTTGTAAGGGCGGAGTAGCTTCCTGACCAGTACAACAAAGGCAACGTCTCTCTCTCCGAGGCAAATGTTAGGCAGGATTGCCAGGTTCCTCAAGTGTGACAGGCCCATGTGTGTCATCTCTATGGGATGTGGGGAGAGCTAGGGTGACTGATGCACACACAGACTTCTGCCACCTGCAGAGCCGTGAGTGATCATGTCCTTTGCTTCTGACCCAGGAATCTCTTGTCATCTAAGAACATCCATGCGTGACAGGTTGACCTGTTAAAGCTGTTCACTCAGTCATGAATGATTTCCCCAAACTTGTATTCTCCTGGCTTACTGTACTTCTTTGAGAAAAAGCATTTTATTTGTTTTAACAATATGCATGCTTTTTTTTCTGTAAATAGACAATAAATTTTTGTAGTCTTCATGTGTGATCTGTATTTTATATTTCACTGTGTAAAACCAGTGAATATAATCAAGGTGTTAGTGGGTTGGGTGAAAAGAAATTGGTTATTGGGCCAAAACAAGGGTTGTCATTACCCATCATCATGTTTAGCTGTGCAGACTAATAGGTTTGGCAGGTTTGTGGCTTGGCACCTTCAGATTTACTCACTGGTATTTCATGTGACGCATCACCCACTGTTAAATTTGCTGAGGCTTAAGTCTGTCCTAGGGAATTGGATGTATGGTACTTACAGTCTTCAGCAGCTGCCTTATTGAGTAGGCTGACCAGACATCCCATTTTAAATGGGACAGAAAACCACCGTACTGTCCCATTTCCAACAGTGCGTCTGGTCGGCCTAGTCTTACTGGGCTGAAGTCAAGGTGTCAGTAGGCTGACGACATGTACCATTTGAAATGGGACAGTACGGTGGTTTTCTGCCTTGTTTAAAATATGCCGTCTAGTCAGCCTATTACTGAGAGGAGGTGCCAGCACCCAGCTAGTAACTGTATGCTTTCCTGGGCTATCCCGGGTCTGAATGGCTAGGTTGTCTCAGCCATCAGGTGAGAGTTCTGTCCTTTGAACTTCATGGTGACCCGTTTTTAACTTGTTTCAGATGAGGACACGGTTGGAATTCTGATGACCTGGCAGTTCAAGTACACCTGGGCACTGGTGACATTCCAGATATCCTTGGGAAGATGTCCTTGAGGGCCATCACAATGGAAGAAACTTGCTCAGTGGTGACCTTGGGTGATGGCCTTCTCCCCGCGGCTCTCGGCCCTCAGGCTAGCACCTGCTGGGCGTCACCCGGCTTATTTTTATGCTTCATTCTGTGCAAGTGTTGCTTCCTCTTCAAGGTCCTTTCTGGTCCCCAGTACTGATTCTCCTGATCTGTCACCATGTTCCGTTCCCGGCGCTGGTCGAACGCTTTGCCGACTCCACCACTCCACGAAAATTGTCTGCTTCACCCATTCCATGGTGAAATCCCTGAGGACAAGATCCTGTCACCCATTTCTGCATCTCCAGAAACAGCACAGCTTCTGGCCTAGAGAGATGCCGAATAAATAAACGTGGGTCATGTGGGTACTGTTGAATGAGGGTTCCCCAAAAGTACAGGAGCAGCTACTTTGCCCAGCATGACCCCAGGGCCGTGCCTTTCAAGCCTTATCTGGCATGAGAATCCCCTGAGAGAGTTTCAGAAAGGCAACGCCTGGGCCTCAACCCCAGAGATTTTGATTGAGTCTGTTGTGAGCCTTCAGATAATTTTGCTGTGCAGCCTGGGCTGAGAATCTCAAGCTTTGTGGTAACTTTTGGCAAAGTCTCTAGCTTGTTTTGCTCCCTATCTAGCCAGCAGAGCAGGGCTGCCTTTCCCCCGTAATGTGAGAGCAGCGTGTTGCCTTGGGCAGCTTTGTACCTGGGATTTTCGCTCCTGTTCAGGCCCTACTTAAAGTTAATGGTGCACCTGTGTTTATGGCCTTGTGCAGCCTGGCCAGGAATTTACGTATTTATGGCATTTCCGCCTTTAATTGAAAAGGATATATTCTGTAATCACAGGCAGATGCTTCGGAGTGACGCGCAGCTTGTTAGTCAATCCCCCGCTGTTCGCTGGGAGTAGGGAGAAAGGGTAGGCGGATGGCGGGTGGCGGAAAGGTTAAGCGAGATCTACCGGTCAGTACCTGAACTTCTTCCTTTCAACTATTTTTATCTGCCCATGATAGTTGAGAGAGAAGGCTCTGGAGTCAGATGCCCTTGTTTGAGTCCCAGGACAGGCATCTAATGACTTAGTAGCCTTGGAACTTCTTGGTGCCTCAGTTTCCTCCACAGTCACATAGGGCCGTAACCCAACCGTGTACAACTTTGAGAACTGGATTACAGGTTGTATGTAAATGACCTGGCACAGAGTAGGTGGGCGGAGTCAAAGCTGTTATTACGGCCCTCTTCCCTGTGCCTCCCTCTTCAACCCCGGCCCCCTGCCTCGGTAAGTGCCACAGCACCCCTCATCTGCACGGTTGCAATGGCCTCCTAGCGGGGTTCCTTGCTACCACCTTCTCCAGAGCCACAGGCATGTGGCCTGTGCTGTCACCTCCTGGGCATCGAGCCGTTCCCCTGTTCAGCCATCTTCAGTGGCTCTCTGTGGCCTGTTGCATTAGCCCCAACTTCTCTCCTCTCTTCCCCAGTCTCCAAAGACTTAGAGCTACCCAAGCCCTACGTGGCCAAGGATGCTTACCGCCGGTCACTCCCACCCAGGCCGCCTTCACCACCGCCCGCTTTGATCGAACCGTGGCTTCCCCCACGTTGCTGCTGCCTTGTGCTTTGAACTTCACAGTCTCCATTCTCTGCTAGTGCTGCCTCCCCACCCCCCAGCATAGAACCCCGCTCGACTCTGACATAACCATGTCAATCTGAACTTGACAATGCTGGTCTCGTCTTCTCCAGTTAATTTGACCCTTTGATGAAGTTCAGCCTACACTATTGACTTTTCTAGGAACTCCAGTTGTTCAGGGTATGTTCGTCTATGTACCAACAAGCCCCCCAACTCAGGTTTAGCCCTCACTGGTTCTTATCTCACTACGGGCACAGGCAATGGTGGTCTCTAGCGAGGATTGTGGGGCTGCCGTGCCCCAGCAGTTACTGAGGGTCCAGCTGCTTCCTCAGCGTGGGCCCACCATCTCCCGAGGGAGCCCCCCACCCCCGCCCCAGAAGCTCTGCGCGCCGGAGGGGAGAGAACACGGACTCGGGCTGAATGAGGCATAGGTCACGCACCCCATTTTTCTTGGTGCGGGGTCCGTGTCGCAGGCCCACCTGGTAGTGACGGAGGCGGGTGACGTAGTCGGCCCTCGCGTGCAGGTGCTGAAGAAAGTGGCGATGGCTGACAGCGCTGCCTCTGCCACAGGCACGGTGGCCGGGCTCAGCAGTGGACGTTTCCAGTTGCTTTGCAAAGGGACTTTTGTTCCCTTGATGGCGGTCATTGAGGGTGCTGCTCTGCTCTGGAAGCGACCTCTCCTTCAGATGCTGAAATCCTGTCGGCCAGTGGGGCGGTGTCAGGAGGTGGGGTCTTGGGGAGCTGCTCGGGATTGAAGATAGAGCCCTCAGGCATGGGGCTTTTAAGAGACCCCGGAGCTGCCCAGCCCCCCTACCGTGTGCGGACACCATATCGCAGAGCTGAAGGAAATAAGTTCCTGTTGTTCACAAGCGACGCGGTCTCCGGTATTTCGTTTTAGCAGTTCAACTGGTTAACACAGATGCTTCCTTAAAACACAGAATTCTCTGCCACTCGCTTTCAGGGCATCATTGGCAAGAAATGAGATGTAGTCAGCATTTCTTTGTCTTGCTTTCCACAGGGACCTTGGCTGGCATATTCTGGGGACAGAGAGTTGCCACCTAGCCCTGGCAGAAAGTACACCTGACATCAGAGAGGGTATTGAGAGGGAGGTAGGAAGATGGATACAGTAAATAAAGAACTTTACATTTGATCAAGATTTGGATACTGGGCTCTTTTCAAAGTGTTTTTACTCAAAAAACAGGTTATTTTTGTATGTGTCTTTCTCTGATGGCTCGATGGGGAACACAACGTGGGGAGTATTGTGGGTTGCATTGTGTCACCCCAGCCCATACTGCCTGTGAGTGTGGCCTTATTAGGAAACGGGGTCTCTGTAGATGTGATGGAGATAAGATGAGGTTGTGCAGGAGTGGGGTGAGCCATAAGCCTGTGACCAGTGGCCCGACAGGAAGAGAGGAACTTGGACACACACATACGGAGAGGAGAACACAGCGCAAAGACACAGGCACAGAGGCAAGACGGCCACGTGGAGATGGGGGCAGAGACTGGAGGGATGCACTCGAGCCCAGCAAGGCCAAGGTTGGTTGGCCAGCAGCACCAGAAGCTGGAGGACAAGAGAAGGACTTTCCCCACCCAGAAACTTCAGAGAGAGAGAGAGAGCACGGCCCTGCCAGCACCTTGATTTTCAGACTTCTAAGCTCCAGACCGAGAGGAGAGATTTCTATGGCTTTAAGCCTCCCACCTGGTGGTACTGTGAAGGCAGCAACAGGACATGGATGCAGGGAGCCTGTGTCCTTTTCCCTGCTTTGTCCCCCCAAGCCTTGCACCATGTGGCCTCACGGCTCTCCGGGATGTCGTCTGAACAGCGAAGGGACCACTCCTTAGGGGCAGTGATTTTTCTTGCTCGGTCTCAAATCCCCCTTGCAACGACCAGGGGAGTACGTGGTTCAGAGTCCTGAGACGTTTCCCCTGATTGCTGACTGAGGTGAGCTGGGAATTGAGGGTGAAGGGCTCTATGCCATGTAGGGGTGCCACCAAGAGCCCCCCTCAGGGTGCCCAGAGGTCTGAGGCCAGCCCTCTTAGGATACCTGAGCATCTGTGGGGTATACTAATCCCATGTTTTTAGTCTGTATTTTTCCGACTACTGAAGGATAATTGACAAATGTAATGGTATATATCTATTTCATATTTTTGATGCTTTGACAGTGAGGGGCCTTGCTGACCCTGGGGGACTGCCCTTCCCAGGGCTGGCTAATTCCTCCAGAGAGCTGGCCTCTGGATGTGTCTTTCATATATGAACCAGCCAATCCACAGCCAGCCTGTGCTCCCAACCCCCTCTCTACAGGCTCTCACCCTTCAGGCCACTATTCTCCTGTGCTAACCACTCAAGTCAGGGGCCAGAACTTCCTGTGCCCCAGAACCCACTGAAATTATGCCACCCAGCCGACCTTGCACCTCTTGCAATGCCTCACAGCTTCCTTCCTGTGGAAAGAGCAGTGGAGGCGTTTGCCCACAGCCCCCTCTCCCCTCCACCACCCGACTGACGGCGGTGCAGTGTGAGGATTGTGAACAAACTTCCTCCTTCACGACAGTCATTTCTTGACCACATGCCTTACCAGGTTTGATTAAAACCAATCCTGGTACCCCCTACAAGTGAAGAGTTTGGGGAAATGGTGTGGAATTCAGAAAGCATGGGTCCAGGTGGTGGGAGAGGGTGGTGGTGGGAGGGGAGGCTGCTGGGATGATCAGGGTTCAGGTAGCAGAGGACATGGCGGGGATGAGAGAAAACAGCCGAGGGCCACGGAGCCACCAGACCTCCAGGCAGCTCCACAGGCAGGAGCTGGGCTGATGAATCAGAGGCCTATCATGGGTAGAGTCATGACTGCTGTTGGTACCCCCAGTTTGCATGGGGAGCACTTGTGGGTTGGAGCTGGGAAGCCAGGTCTCTGTCCATAAGCAGGTTTTCCCAGCGATAACTGCGAGAGCATAAAGAGGCCGACAGTAAGATTTTGGAGAGGAAAAGGGGCCGCGTCCCTGGAGAATAACAGGAAGGCAGTTTGGGCTTCCCATGCAGCTCTGGCAGCCTTCTCTGTAAAAAAAAAAAAAGCATTTCCAGGGGACCCTGTGCTGCTGAGGGCTCCAAGCCCTCTCAGGCTGTGATGAAAGGACTGGCTTGACACCCTCAATCAATTCTCCTTTATTTCTTCTCTTCCCGAGGGAAGATAATCCTCTGCTCTGCAGTCTCTCCCCATCCAGCATTCAGCATCCATTGATTTTTGTAATTGTTTTTGCCAATCAGTATGGGTTCTGAAAGAGAATGACCTGCACATCTGAAGTTCTGAACTTGACAGAGGAGTTCAGACTCCTGAAAGTGATGACTTTTGTTTTGTTTTGTTTTTAATGGGCCAGGTCCTGTGTGATACAGTACACAGTTGCACTGGTGCTTTTTGAGGGATGCATAGCTATTCTGATTTAATTCTTCTATTTCTTTTGTATCATCCCCAAACAAAACCCTCCTTCTGATTATTTCTTTGTCAAATCATGTGATGGCACAATGTCCCATCAGATACCATAGTTTACTTACAGACTGTTAAAAGAGAAAAAGCACAGACATAACAGCAACAAAAGGCGAAATCATAGCATCTCAACTTTGGAATAACCCTCGTTTAGGCCTTTATGGTTCAAACAGCACATTTTCATTATTTAGTTCAGTCTTTATATGAAATTAGAGTTCTGTGCATTAGGAATTTGAGCCTCGGAAAGGACACTCATTCATTCATTCATTCATTCATTCATTCATTCAGCAAATCTCTACCAAGCATCCCTCTGCACCCAGTACTACTCTGGATGCTGGGGATCCAGAGTGACTGAAAGAGATGAGCTCCCTGTCTTCCTCACACATCCATATTCATAGCTGAAAATGGCCTTAAATCAAGTCTCCTTCTGTCAGTACGATAGGATGTGTTTCCGGGGCTGTGTGGGGTGGGGTTTTGCCACTTGCTGGCTGTGGCATTCTGGGCAAATTCCTGAACTTCTTAAAGGATTTGTAAAATAGAGGTAGTGGTCATAGATGCCTTAAGGTAGTGGTCTCTAACATTTTTGGCCCCAAAGATAGGTTTTGCAAAAGACAATTTTTCTAGAAACCTAGCCACTTTGTTGGAAAATGACTAATTATTAAATGGCAAGTTAAATCTATTTTTTAAATTCAATTTGACTATTATTCTAAAGAAAGGGTTTTTTTGTTGTTGTTTGTTTTTAATGCTTCTGCAACAACTGTGGTGAGGAATAAATTGTTTTTTCATTTCTTTGTGGACTGATACTTTTGGGAGGCAACTGTGCGCACCACTATACCACCAATGCTAAGACTCATACTTCTGTAAAATATATAAAGTAAAAAATAAGTTACTAGGAAAATGAAATGTTGCTTGTTTGTCATGGCAGTGTCAAATGCTCATCAAAGTCTCTAAACATTCTCAGTTCCCATCATTGGGAACTGCTAACCTCATCATTGGCAGATGGCAAAGATTTCTCAGAGCAGCTCCAGCCTGGGGCCTCTGGCTTAGTCTCAGTTTTCTCACCTGTAAAATGGGAAATAATTTTACACAGGAAGAGTTAGATTTGATTGGATAACCTAAATCACCAAGGTCGTTGTCTGACTTACTAAGTGCTGCTTATTAATGTCCATAACCCTTGTGCTTTAATATTTCTTAATAATAGTGTGATATTTAAATTTTGGTGTCATAAAAATTAAATTGGAGGTCCTCCAATTTTCCAGCAAAAAGCAGCATCTTGCTAGCTCATCATATTAATAAAAATAATGTTGATTTTGAGTATCTGTGCTTGGGATTTGTTTTTGCCTAAACCCAGTAATGCTGAGGAAACATGCCTTTGCATTCTGTTAATGAATAATAACCATGGAGAAACCCCATTTGCTTTTAAAACACAAGCCAGATGTTACCCTTGCCCATGGCGAACCGTGCCCACCCTGGGGCCCATTAGACAAAATGCTCGCTGTCACCACATGACAAGGTCTGGGGATCGGCTCTTTTTAAATAGCCATGAGGTCACAGGGATTAAACATTCTCCAGGGAGTCACAGGAAAAGTAGAATGTCAGCATCCCTCATTTTCCTTGAAGATGGCTCAGTGACATTTTCCAAAAGGAGGGCCTGCTGCTAGCTGTCAGCACAGAATGGGGAACCCAGGGGTAGGTGCGCAGTGAGAAGGTTACGCACCACCTGGAGATCGGCGGTGCAGCTGTAATGTCATTCCAAGAAGCCGCGCTATGTGAGAGAGCCCGAGAGCTCTTTCCAGGGCTGGAAAATTGAGACAAAGCCTGCAAATGAGAGGCGACTTGGCAGAAGAGAGAAAGCGAGCGAGGGAGCGAGCGAGGGAGCGAGCGAGAGAGAGAGAGAGAGAGAGGGAGAGAGCACGAGCCAGCAAGCTTTGGTGGTGGATAGTCCTGGGAATCTCACTGAGGCCATTGAGGAAGGAGCTCCTTGTATGGGGCTCATTCTACTAAGAACCTTGTATTGGAGTATTTTGTCTCCAGCTTGTCTGAGGCTTAGATGGGATTAGAAAGCTCAAGTCTCTCCTTTGAGAGGAAAATTGTGGAGGTGGGGGTGCCCTGAATTGCCTTTCTTTGTAGTGATAAGGACATAAAAAGATTCAACCTATTTGTGACCCTGCGGTGTTAACCAACACACGTTGTTAGCTGGCTGATCACCTTGTGGTGCAGCTTTCGGGTACAATTATATTCGCCTCAGCTCTGTGCTCTATCTCATGTTAGAAATCAGGTAAGAACTCTGAGACACGTCCATTGAAACAACAACAAAATTAACAGAGATCACCTTCTCTGGCCTGGAATCTAACACTAACTAACCGTAAGGACTGTGATAATGCCAGTATTTGTGAAATGTAATTGGGAGACTTGAAGTCACAGGCACATCTATTGATGCGACCTCCTTATTTCAAAAAATCTGAGATGCCACGGATGGTGAGACACATCGTTCTTCTCTGCATCTCTAAGAAAGAAAAAAACTAAACTTCGCCAGCTCCCATGAGCACATCATCAGTTTTAAGGCGAATCCTGACTGCAGACAGATTAAAGTTGAACAAAAATGTGCACCTTAGAATGGAGACACTACTATAGTTTGTGGATCAACAATATACATGGTTGTTGATTACTTAAGCTGTGAAAAGGTCTCACTAGACTTATTTTAATTGGGCCCAGCTCTGTATTTTGTAGACTTCATCCTAGTTCCTGAGGTCTGTTTTCACTCTGCTTCAAGCTGTATGCAGATAGGAGCAGTGATCCTCCCACTTTATATGTAAATGTGAGAGGAAGAATCATTCAGTCAATTTCTGTCACCTCTGGGATTTCTCCTACTTCTCCATCCAAGGTCAAGCCTCAATCCCTCCTAGGGATTTTCTTCGTAGGTTTTCTTTGGGAAACTCCAACTTCCTCATGTCCTTATTAAGCAAAACAAGTTCTTCCTTCCCAGGTTGTGCCCCAAGGTTTATAGAATCAAGACAACTAGGAGTTGACAAAACAAAGTCCCTCCACCTAGAAACATCTCTCTTCACTAGGCAGCAGAGCAAGCATCTACTTTTAGTTGGGCATGCCCTTTGGGGCTTCACTCCTCAGCTGAAATATCTCGTCTACTATTTCTTCTAAAATAAAAATACAGAGTCTTTCACAAGAAAGATCCTTATAATAGCTGCTAAGATGACTGTTCTACAACGTCGTTGTGTATAATGCTACATGCATATGTGTTTAAGACCCTGATTGACAAGCATCAGTTTATGATGTACGCAGGGCTGGTGAGGCAGGACCACATTTCTGGGTGTAAGTGGGGAAGATTCTGGCAGAGGAGGAATATGGTTGCTCGTTTCAATCTCTTCTCTTAAACCAAATAGGTGAGACTTGCTCCGAAAACAGAAACTGCACCATAGTGGTAGGGTATTTGGTCAGGAAGAAGATTTGAATTTGGGCAGTTTTTGCCTTGACGTATTACTATGATTAGTACCACTAGCAGCTAAAATGAATTGAGCACTTTCGGTTTGTGAAGCCCTGTCTTATAGAGGTAGAAGCTGTTCTAATTCACCTGTCATGTACCTGAAAATAGTGGCTCAAGGTGATAAGTAACTTGCTCAAGGTCACATACAATATTGGAAGAAAATAATGATGATGATGACAATGGTGATACTTTTGGTCTTTGAAGACAGTTCTCTCCCAGTAGAGTCTGAGTAGCAAAGAAGACCTGGGACTCCTGGCAGGTGGTTGTGAGACAAATTTTGAACAGATGCTGGAATCACAAATTGCTTTAGGAGATCTGATCTGCAAATTAAAGTCTGGTCACAACGGCTGCAGAAGGAAATGGCTGTTTTGGCTTTCTCTTTTATCAAGGATTTTTTATCTGTGGAGCTGGGGACTGTGAGAAGGGGAGAATGACATTGGCTTTCTCAGGAACTCTTTCAACACTTTAAATTTCACTTTCAATTGCACAGACTAGCATAGAATATGCATAAATCCTTTCTTCTCTTTCCAACTATAGCATATCTTATAATTTAGCAACTGTAAAAATGAATAAGTACAATTAACAATGCAGAGTGAAAGACAGTGAGCTTATAACTGGCTATAAGTCAATTGAATCTCATTATTAAGGAATATAATGATCCTAATTAATATCCTGGTTTTTCGGTCTCTCCATAAATCAGTAGGCCATTGACTAGGTTCTTTGCATTTCCAGTTTTAGTATCAGGTCTGATTCAGGACTAGCTGAAACCCACTTTGTTCTTTCCTGACCTCTGTCTTCATGCTGAGGTTGCCAGGGGTCCTGTGGTGCAGCAGGACCAGGGCAATGGGTGTGAGTCAGCCCCCTCCATCCTGGCCTGCTCCCTGCCATAGACATCCATTAGCTTGGGGGCTGGAGTTGAGAGCTGACAGGACCCGAGGACCAGGTGGTCTTTGGGAGTAAGACTGAGAAGGGGTAGAAATGATGTCTCATCTGAGAGCACGGGTTTTGGTGGGCTTTGCAGAGAGGCAGCGAAGGAGGAGGAGCAGGTTTGGGGTCTCTGATCATAGTTTTGGGCATTCAGAACTGGAGTGTTTTTTAATGATACTTATGGAAAAATGAATTATTAGCACTGGCCCTTGGGAAAGAAGTTGGGCGGGGGGTCATGGGGACAGATGGGAGAAATGATGAATGGAAGGCAATCTCAATGGCAGCCTGAGCTTAAGGACCCCAAAGCTTTCACACTGTATCAAATCCATCACTTATGAGACTGAACAGTGTCACCTCCTACAGCCACCTTTGCCTGCCAGAAAAGAATGAAATACACATTCAGCATGACAGCGCGGTCTTGTCCCCGAGGATCTACATTTTGCGTTGCCTCCTTTTCACCTGTCAGAGAAGATGGCCCATTTGCTTAATAAGGTAATCTGTTCTATTCTCTTACTTGCCTGCGAGCATTAAGCTTCAGGTGAGATGAGGATTTTCTGTTCCTTTGTCATATGCCCAGCTGCTGGGATGTGTGCCTACTGGGAAAATAGGTGCGCTAAGATGTGCCCGTGTGATAAAGAGCTACCAGCTTCAAGTCCAAAATGAGTAAGACGATCCCGGGGCGGCTGATTCAGGCTTTTCTGAATTGCGTGTTAGAGGACTTACTGTGAGATTCGAATGGCTTCACGGTGGAAGTGCTTTAGGAAAAGGCAGTGTTGGCCCTGTTCCAGTGCTGCTGGGCCCACGATGGTCTCCGACTGCCTCCCCTTCCACTGGCAAAGACTCACCATCACCATGATGTTCGTAGCTCCTTATAGTAGTAAAGCGCTTTCTGTGGCTTCCGCGCTACACATCCCACAATAATACTGGGAAGGAGACTTAGTGGGCGATTATTAATCTCCTTTTACAGAGGGGGAGACTGAGTCTCTGTCCCCACAGTCTACCAACAAGAGTCCAACATCCTTGCATGATGCCCAAGGCTTTTGATGACCTGGTCGCAGATGTAGCCTCGATAGTCCAGCAATACTGGACTACTCACCGTTAGCCAAATATGCCTTCTACCTTCCCACCTCTGCATGCATTTGCTTGTGCTTTAGCACAAAACACGTTTCCTTCTTTCTCTTACAATTGAAGTCCTGCTCATGATCTATGGTTCAGGTCAAATGTCACCTCTTTGATAAAGTCTTGTCTGATCACGCCAGCCCAAACCAGTAGCCCCTCTCTTCTATGTGACCTTACTTCCTTATAGCACATGTTTTTCTCTACTTCGTGCTATGGTTCACAGTGCCCAGGCCTGACCCCCTCTACACCCTCAATTCTCTGAGCAAGGTCAGGAATGTTGCCTCATTCTTCACTCATGCCCATGGTAGATACTCAACAAATATTTATTTAATGAATAAACTTGTTAACAGGACACGGCTATATTCCAAGAACGTCAATAGGCAAGGAAACATAGTGAGTGTTGGACCACTTGGGGCTTGGTAGAACAGTGGTCCCACAAATTGTCTGTGCCCTACTGTTATCTTCCCTTCTAGCTGCATAAAAATAATCTACACTACATGTTGAAAATACTGATTCCTGGGCTCCTATTCCAGAGCTTTTCATATGCAAATATGTGCTTTAACAGGTTCCCCAGGTGATTGTGTGCTAAACCACACTTGGGAGCCACTGATGTAGAATTTTGAAATCTTTAAGAATGTTTTGCTCAATAAAAATAAGTGAAGTTGGCTGAAGATAAGCTAAATTCATTCATGAGACAGAATCTACTGCTTTTTGGATACTTTCCTTAGTCACAAATACTTGAGACTTAATAACGGATTCCGGAGTGTTTTGTGTTCCAGCAGGAAGAATGTAAGTGACTTCCTAATGGGGGTAGGGGGATACTTTGATTTTATTCTCCTTGCTTTTTCAACTTTCTCTAATTTCTGCTATTCACCTCATCCTTTTGATTTTCTGTGTCTTGTTGATTTTTCACTGCCCTTCATATTTTCATTTCCTTTTTTAATCCTTAAAAATGCTACCAAATTGCTTGTTTGATGAACACATCTCTCCCTCCTGTACAAAGAATCTTTTTTTTTTTTTCATTCTTCCTTCTCTCTTTGATTCATTGTTATCCAGGTCCTGGCATTTTTCCTGACATCCAAATATAGTGTAGCTGGCTACATAAAACCTCATCTGGATGTATTCAGAGTGAGATCTGCTGGGAGTATTGATTCACAAGACAATTATTATATTTCACCTCAAAAGGTAGATTAACAATACATCAAAGTAGGTATCTATGGGTGTTTTGAGCATCACCAAGGTACCAGTATTATAAACTAGATTTTCTTGCTATTGAAGAAAGAATATATTCCTTGCTTTTATGTACTTAGCATGATGGGCCATGGAGGATAATTTTTGCTATTGAAAGCTCAATAATATTATCAAGACCCACATCTTCTATTGTTAGTGTTGCCATCAGTGTTAGTAGCAGCGCTACCACTTCTATCAATCGTATCATCACCAAAATTTATTGAGTGACAACTATGTTGGGAATATTCACAAAACACTATGAGGCAGCTATTACTACACAATGATAATTGTGGAAACAGTAGCTCAGTGAATTTGAGCACGTTGCCCAGGGTTCACACAAATAGTCAGCAGAGGAACTAAGCCTAGTCTGTCTGACTCTAGAACCTATACAGTACCCCCTTTCCCGTCATTTTCTGAATACAAACATAGACTTTTGTTTCGAGAGGTTTTTGAATGATGAAGTTGTATCAGTCAAGGTGTGTGTAAAAACAGAATTCAACTCAGAAGACTTACTTAAAGAGGCTTTAATGAAGGGATGAGTTATAGAATTCTGGGCAGGATTAAGAAAACAACATGGGTTATTGAGTTACTTGGGACCTTATTATGAACTCCAAGACTGCAGAAACCTAGCCACATAGCATTCAAGTCATCAGATTTTTTAAAGAAAGCTATGTTGCTGGGTGCAGATATGTTCATAACTTTTACAGCTTTTGACTCAATGTTTCCCTTAGTTGCATTCTTCTTTGTTTCTTCTGATTTTTCTTTTTTGCCTTCTATTCTATTTTGTATGGTATTAAAATTATTATCCTCTCCAGCTCTTGGTTCATATTTGTCTGATGTAACTGATTTATTTATTTTCAACTTTTTAATAGTTTTTTAAATGAACCTGTTGTATTGATACACAACAAATTACTGGATCTAGTTTTTAATCCAATTCGTGACTCTCTGCCTTTTGAGAAGTGAGTTTAATTTCTTAATACGTAATGCTCATTGCATGTCTGTTACATATGAGGTGTAGGTTCTAACGCTGTTTCCGGAAAAGGGGTTCTTGGTGTTATCAGAGGAACAAATTCAAGGGCGCGCTGATTATGCCAAGCAAACAACGTCAAGCAAGTAGTCTTAAAAGAACTTAGTACATTCTGGAAATTGTGGGAGAGGGCAGGCCAGAGAAAAGCAACTGCTCTAAAGAACAAAGAGGCTGAGGAATTTAATAGAATGAGGGTGCAAAGTATTCAAGAGTCAGGTGTAGAGTTACAGGTGTTCCCAGGTGGGTCCCTGCTGACCATTCTTTCCTGTCGGGAGGTGGGATTCCTTTGTCCTTATTTGGCCTTCGTCAGAACTGTCATGGTGACAGAGGGGATGGAGCCCACAATGCTCATAGTATTATAATCCATTAAAATTGGCTGAAGTTCACCTTGAAGGGCAAGATGGAGTCCCGAGTCATCAAAATCTGGCCCTGGCTGGTCTGGTAGCTGCACTGTTCCGTAAGAATGACCTCATCTCTTCTCTCTTTTGTTTTCCTGCACTTCCTCCTTTCCTCCTTCCCCCTCTCTCCTAGTAGCCTTGTTCTTTCTGTCTAAGGTAACAGTGCCTTGAGGATGATGAAGATGACAATAGTGACCCCCTACCTGGCATGGAACACCATACAGTATACACTTGATTCCAAATCCTCACACTTCCTCCCAGGAAGGTGACATTATCCTTTTCTTCCCCGAAAAAGGTACCGAAACTCTGAGGGGGTTAGGTGAGTGGCTCAAGGACACAGAGCAGTTAAGTGGCACAACCATGTGACCCTCTGCTGTAAAAACCAGAGCCTGCTCCTCTCTTCCTCTTGGCTTGGAGTCTTTTGGGTGCAGAATGCCATGCACAAGGCAGAGAGTAAGCTGGTGACAACCCTGCACTGACCCCAGGCTAATGACCCCTGGCCCTCTGTGCTCTCTGCCACATGTTCCACCCTTGTTCTCTTGCTTTTCTCTGTCCAAGAACGTGGACCAGTTCTTGGAGTATGGTCTACCAGCTACTGAGTGGAAATGTGCCACCCGAAAACCGGGAAGAGAACAAGAGGTGAAGAGGTGATGCAAACACCTCATTCATCACTCTTGACATCATTACGAAAGATCTGCAAAGCCCACACACAGAATCAACCTGCAAATCATGTTCCGGTTAATTAAAGTCATTTACCCCTCCCCCACCTGCAGTATCCCGAGGTACTTGTCATGGTCTTTCTGTGCTCCAGTTTAGGGAATCAGTACAAAAGGTTTTCACCTTAACGTAATTAACTTTTTATTGTGAAGACTCTGAAAAATTGAATTGCGATGGACACAGGTCACCATAATGAGAATTTAATGGCCATGGATTTCAATGGGAGCTCAGCTTTGGATGCGTGAAAATGCCTCACATTGCTACTGACCTATGCAAATTTCCATCTCACGGCCCTTATTCTTCCCCACCGTGGCATCCAGGCCCCCTCCCCGCGTTCCTCTCATCTCCTTAAACAATGATTCCCTCATTTTCATATTAATTGCCTCACTTAACTGAGATAATGCTCCCTCTGAAATGAGCGAAGGGATGAATCACCGAAACGGGCCATTATTCTTTTTGCTTAACCAATTTCACAGGCCCGCACAAAGCACTGCCTTCATTTGGCTTCCCATAATTGCTTATCATTAGGCCCAGCCGCCCCATGAAGTATCTTTTTATTTATTTAAGTCTCATCTTTGATGGATGGAAAATGAGTCACTGGCATATCTGAGGAGCCCAGGCTGTTCTGGGCAAAGGGATGCTGGGGTACCTGGGAGAACGTCGCAGGCAGAAATCAAGGAGAAGCTGCTGAGGTGGAGGGCCCCGTGGGGATTTGAGGGGCAGCCACAGCCAGCAGGTGACCTAGGCATAGCCATCAGCAGCCCCACTAGCTCCCACACCTGGGAGGAGGCAGGTTTGACCCACCTGATGATGGCAGCTCGGTGTCCGCAGTGGGCGGTGTGCGGCTGCCCGGGTGCCCTCTCCTCCAGGGAACGGTGCTCACTATTATGACTGGGGGCAGGTGACAGCGTGGATCCTGGACTTGACCTTCATAGTGTGGACTCATCACTCATCAGCATGACATGCCTATAGGGGCATTTTGAAAGCTGGCTATTTTCTCTCCTTTTGGAGGCACAGAAATGTGAGTCAGAAGGAGAGAAGGAGAGGGCGTTTTCCTAGGGAAATGATGCCCTTATCAGCCACACACACGCTCAGAGCGGCCTCAGCAGACACTGGCTCCCTTGCCATGAAAAGCAAAAACTCCTATTAGCCTGTCAGGAGATCGGGGCCAGAGCGTTCCCTGGAGGTTTGCTGGGAGCACACTGGGTACTGTCATTCCTGGGGATGAGAGGGCCTGTCTGGGAGCTGCCTCTCCATGGCTTTGCAATCCGTTCCGTCACAACATCGTTTCTCAGCCCTGCTGGGGCTCAGGGCCCCCGTCTCCTGCCATTTCACCTGGAAGTCTCACACTGCTTCGGGCTGGGTGAGGGCCCTCGTCGGTGCCCCCTCACCCTCACATTAACCCATCCAGAGGCTGGCAAGGGACAAATACCTTCTCTGAGAAGGAAAGGACAGTTTCCTGACTGGCTTCTTTTGTTGCTTGGTTAGCGATGTTCCTGGGACGAATGACAGGGACCGAAACCTGGCCCCCGCTGCTGCCACTCCTTTGCACAGCAGGGAGCTGACTTTGGGAGTGCCCCTGGGCATGTACGCGGGGTTGGAGTTAGCCCAGGGCAGTCAATGCGCTTCTAGAACCAGCAGCGTCAGCACCACCAGCAACTTGTTAGAAATCCTAATTCCCAGGCCCCTCCCCAGAGTCCTGAGTCAGAACACTTGAGTGGGCTCCATCCATCTGGGTTTCACAAGGCTTCTGGGTCATTGCGATGCTCTCCTGAGGGAGAACGTCATGTTTCGATTTGATGGTTTTAGTTTTTCCTAACGTTGTCATAGGCTTGCCCCAATTTGGAAAAAGGCATTGCTGGGGGAGGTATCCCCATTTTCTTATGAAAAGACAAAAATAATAGCTGTTCCAGGACTTCCTCAAGGTCCCCCAACCTGTTGCAGTGAGGAATTGCCTTCCCACTTCCAGGGCCACAGCAGCTCACTGTGCAAAGACAAAGACGAGTGTCCAAGGGGGAGTAAAACCCCACAATCAGTAGTGGTTCAGGAGGAGGGAGGGGCCCCATACTCCCCCAGGTATGGTTCAAACCGCGTTAGGAATCCACATCACTGCCTTAGGACAGGGGAGGACTCAAGGCTAGGACTCCGTGTGGCCGTTAGCCATGAAGAGGCCAGACTTAAGGTCTAAAGGTAGAGGGACAGGAGGGCCTCTTCTGCCTGTAGTACCTCTCACTAGCTGTGAGAGCTTGGCCCAGGTCCCAGCCTCTCAGTGTCCTGGCCTCCTGATTATGAAAATGAGGTGATAGGAGATGCATTTACCTTAGAGGGTGTTTTGAGAGTCAAGGAACATATTGCATGAATTCATTAGCATATGCTTCGGTCCTAGCCAGTGGTTAATAAATGATTATATTATCATTAAGATTTAAAGTAAGAGAGGAGTAAAGACAGACACAAATCCCAACGGTCAACAGTTCAAAATGCTGAGAACTGCAGGCATGGACCGAGCTCTTCCTACACGCCCTGGTTTACATTGTGGGGTCATCTCTCAGGTGTGGGACTGAATGATGGGTGCGACTTGCAAACGCTGAGCGGGCTGGCACCAGGACATGAGCATTTTCTGGGGTGACTGGAGGTGGCAGAGCTGGAGGGAAACTCTGAACTGTGTTCCGGAAGAGGCCTTGGGCCTGGAGTGAAGAACAGAGAACCCAGCAGCGTAAGATCACAGGTTGGATGAGTTCTGCTAAATGGATCAGGCAGGTGGGGACACAGTTTGCAGAGGAGGTTTCTGTATGTCATTTGGGGCCAGGGCAGTGAGCTGTGGATGGTAATAGAAGTCCATTGACATGTGGAGCTGACACCCTGGCATGAGGCTCGTTTGCCTGTTTCAGGGGCTCAGAGAAGCTCCCTGCTGTGCCAGATGCTACAACAAATTAGATCTTAGTTTTGAAAGGATATTGAGAATTACTCCAAGTTTGCCCTCCTCCTGTCTTCTGTAACCACAGAGAAGAGAAGATGTGGCTCACTGGGGAGGTGGTACCTCCCACGGGCTATGCTTGGGGTGGGGAAGCAGCGCACTCCACAAAGGGATCACACAGGCCTGTGTCTGTCTTCCAGTTCTTTCTCTGACTATGCGGATAAGGTGAGCCCTTGGCCTAGTTCCTGTCACTGGCTGGGGAAAGCCATTCCAGTTCGGTCCTCCAGGCTCACGTCTCACACTGTTCTCCACTCCACCAACATCCTTACGATGCTCTTTCTGGAGCTGGAGGGTGGGGGCAACTGGCCTTGGGACTAACCATGTTCTCTAGTCCATGTTTGATCCGAACTCTGATAAATTAATAGCATGACTATTTAATGACTACGTGTGTAATGGAAGGGGTTGAGGACAGGTTTTCCCAGAATGCGCCACTTTGGCATGCAGACTGTGTTGAACTGAAGAAAATGACTCAAAAGACTTACCACCCTGGTTACTGCCTAAAAGAATTTAGATAGAGGGCCTGATCCAAGAAGAGAACAATCACCAGAAGTAAGTACAAAGGGTATGAGCCAGATGTGGTGGGCTGCGGCAGCTCAGCAGGGCCCGGACACCACAGTCTTCTCTGTGTCCCCTTGTCTGTGCATGGCACGGCAAACATTTGTTTTCCAAGTATTTGTTCTTCCCGTCTTTCCTTAAGATATTTTCCTCTCTTTTGAAGTGCCAGGCCCATACCCTCTTCTCTTTAGCTCAGGATGGCATATAAGCCTCAATTGCCTGAGTGCCTGTGAGACTAATATTTATATATGAGCTCCTACACACACATAGTGCAATTGCTTTCTCCCCTGTTCATGTCGTATGTTTATTTGATTACTAACCAGCCAAAGAAACTATAATAGAAGGGCAGAGGGAAAATTTTTTTCTCCCCAACATCATAAATACATTAATGCAAATGTAATTAACTTGTATCCATTAATTAATTCACTTTATCAACTGAATTTCTGTATCCCTCCAAATTCATATGTTGAAGCCCTAACCCCCAATGTGATGATGTTTGGAGGTGGGGCCTTTGGGAGGGAGAATTAAGTTTAGACAAGGTTCTGAGAGTGGAGCCCCCAGGATGGGGTTAGTGATTTATAAGAAGAGGAGGAGAGACCAGAACCTGTTCTCCCTCTTACATGTCAGGATACAGCAAGCAGGTGGCCGTCCACAAGCTAGGAAGAGGGCTCTCACCAGGAACTGAATCTTCCAGCACTTTTACCTTGTACTTCCAGACTCTAACTGTGAGAAATAACTGTCTTGTTTAAGCCACCTAATCTATGATATTTTGTTAAAAGCATTGTGAGCTAAGCCAATATATAAATCAATGATTTACCTCCTGTTTGACAGCTGACCCTTGTGACTATACCTTATTGCTCAGGACTCCAGAGGACAGAAAATATAAACCACCTCCTACATCCTCTAATACCGTGACAGGACTGTCTATTCAAGTCTCTGCTGGCTGTCAGAGGTGTTGCTACAAAACTTCTAGTACTTTAAACAAACACTTCTTTAGCTTCTGCTTGCATGCCATTAATAATAGGGAACTCACTACATTTCAGAGTAAACTTCATCTGGACTATGAAACCTTTTCAGTAAAAGGTAAATATATCATCATTAGATCCTCAATCTTCTAGAATAACATGTGGCATTTAGCAGAGACTCTATGAATCTTTAGTTGCATTAGTGATATGTGGATGCAAAGTACATTTACTCAATGCTAGAGTTGAATAGTTCATTATAACTAGTTTTTAATGATGTAGAAACTGAGGGCCAGGGATTTCAAGTAACTTTTCTAAATTTAGTGAGTAGAACATCTAGGACTAGAATCCCACTCCATTTATATCTCAATTTTCCACTGTGGTATTTCTTAGTATGAAAACTTTCCTCCTTGTAGGATTTCAAATCCACAGTAGATCACACACACACACACACACACACACACACACACACACACACAGATGAAACCAAGTAGAGAAGAATGAAGTGTCCATTGTGTATTACTGATTTGGAGGACCATGGATTTCAGCAATCAAATGACTAATGAGGGCTGGAGCTTTTAGCCTAAGCTTTCATCATGGTGTAGGTAGAATGGACTGAGCCCAGGAGGATGAGCAAGACTTAGTTGAGCAGAGGAGCAGAGATGAGTGAATGTAAGGCATTAGCAAAGTTACTAAGAATACAATGACATTGGTGAGTGTGGAGCACTGTAGAGAATAGACAGGGCATTGTGGGAAATACGCTCGAGGGCAAAGTAGTGCCAGATCATCGAGGGGCACCTTGAAAGCCAGGGTAAAGGACAATAAGGAGCCATTATAAATTCTTGAGTTTAAGAACAATAGAATAAAGTGGTGCTTTGCAAATAATAATTATATTATATTTGGGGTGGATTCAAATAAGAGAGATTAGAAACCCTTATTATGCCTATTGGCAGTCTAGATAGGTTGTTCTTTCTCTTTTTTCTCCTCCTCCTCCTCCTGTCCTCCTGCTCCTCCTCCCCTTCTTCCTCCTCCTCCTCCTTTTATCATTATTATTTTATTTCAGTAGTGCTTATTTCTCCAGTAATGCTCTATGAATGGCAGACCTGCAAAAGAGAAGGGTCTCCTGGTGGCCCTAAATCAAACCATATTACCTCTCTGGATCTCAGTTCTCTTGGCTGTTGATAAGCATCGATCTGTTCCATAAACTGCCTCTTTCTGAAGGGTGTGACTAGTTTGCACCTGTATCAGATCATGCCAAAACTGGAATCATTACTGTTAGGAACAACTGAATTTTCTAGATTTAGAATCATCACAATAAAAGCTGCAGTTTAAGAGAATTGTAGAGCGGTGGCACAGAGCTATTTTTATGATTTTGAACACATTATTAAAATGAACAAATTGACTTTAAAGTTGACATATGCCATAAAAATGAAAGTGGTAAAGAGCTGAGCTTAGCATAATGATCCTGAAGAAAAATACCTCCGTACAGTTGCGGAGTATATTATCGTTTGCATTAATTCAAAGAAAGACACGAAAATTGTAGTAGCGCAAACACAATGAAGGCTTGTTTTCTTCTCACTTAAAGGTGAAATGGGAATAGGTGTTTGAGACGTGTTTGGTGGTGGGAAGACACCTTCTGCTCCATGCAGTCTCTCAGGGACTGAGGCTGACAGTAGCTTTCCCACTACCATGGCCTCCAAGGCTCTCCAGCTATCATTATTGGTCTCCAGCCAAAGGAAGGAGAAGACCGGTGGGAGTCTGAGAGTTTTTATGGCCCAGGTCTTGACATGGTACCCCTCACTTTCACTCATATCCTTTGGCTCACTCTGAATTGCAAGGAAGCTGCACCTGGGAAGTTCTGCGACTAGGAAGATAGGAAGAATAGATCTTAATGAACAGCTGAAATGGTTTGCATAGCACACTAATGGGCACTCTGATATCTATTTTACTGATACAGTGAAATACTGGTTAAGTGAATTCCTTGGGAAAACATTGACTACCAATGCATGGTCTGGGCAAAATTCAAGGTCATTTCATCATCTCTGTTTATACTCCAGCCAAGTAAGTGCATTATTTATGAAACCAGGGATTTAGAGAACATCGCCAATGTGCTGAGCTCTGCATCTCTGTTATATGCTTGGAATCTAGTGGTGGTCGTAGTCCTTTTGGCTTTCTGACAAAAAGTGATTTCTGCATATGTTGAAAGGAGAATGAAGCTCCCTTTGCCTTTGATCACTACACACCATTTGAAACCCATAGTTACATACCTTACTTTCAAGATGGGCTAATTTTCCGGATCACATATGTTACACATATGAACTATGTGTTCATAAGGCTGTAAGTTTTCAAGGGGAGAGGGAGAGAAGTTTCTTGCTGTTTTATAAAATCTTTGTAGCATCTGGCATGGGGTTTGGAAACAGACAGTGTGGAATTCTATTCAATGTTCCTCACCTTTAGTCAGTTCATTTAACCTTTTAAGTCATGGTTACCTCCTTATAAAGAAAAAATACCCACCCGTCAATTTTGCAATATGGTTGGGACAAGTAAGAAGTGATAATGACTGTGAAAGAGATATGATATGATAAAATTTGGTGGCGGTATATAGAATCACCTTTGTAATAATCTATCAGTACTCTGCCTTGTATTAGAGTACTGAGCACACATTTGCTATCATGAAACATTCACAATGTTACATGTGAAGTAGGGCTTATTATTGACATTGTGCAAGAGAAAATTGAAATTTGGAGGGGTTACTGGCTGCATCTTTGTCCATAATGGGTAAGAATGAAGCAGCCCAGGAAATACCATTGTCTCTGGAGGCTACGACTTGCATTTGAGGTCTACTTCTGGTGAAAATGAGCTGTGTGAGCTTGGAAAAATGAATTTTCCTCTCCGAATCTATTTCCCAATCAGAGAGAACAATACCTCTTCCTCTTTATAATCTCACAAGGTTATTGTGAGGATTGCAGACTCAGTTTATCAAAATTACCTGACTTTTAAAAATGGCTTTATTGAGCATCAGTACTTCTTGGCTTTGTCTCCCAAGTCCCTCTGCAGTAGCAGAAATCATATAAGCTGAGCTTTATGTTGTTGAAGGTTGCTTATCATTTCGCTGAGGTCTGGGGTGAGACTTGGGTGCAAGAAACTCAAGCTTTCAAAGGTGGGTCATTATGTTATGGAACATTAACATTGGAGGTCTTTAGAGTCTAATCTAGGACCACCTGTCATCAAACACAGACCTCCCACTAGATGCTATCTTTGAAAGATGGTCTTCCTGTGTCAGTTGTAATAATTCCAGCAACAGGAACTAGCTCACTCTCAAGAAGGAACATTCTATCTGGGTATTTGGTCTAACCAGTATTTATTGAGGCAGGTACTATGCTAGTGAGCTAACACAGAGCATTGGATTGTCAAACCATACTTGCATAATTCAAAGACATCACCCAATATCAACATTTACTAATAATTTTGGGGACACAAGTAATCAAATGGCAGAGGTGAAGCAGGGAGAGAGCAATCTGGGACAATCTGTGTGACCTCCCCCCCCCCCCCCCGCCACTTCTTTCCTTCCTGTTTTCGATGCAGAATCTCTGACCCAGAACAATAGGTGGGCCTCTAAGTGAGGCGTGTGGGTTATTCCACACAGAGGAGAGTGTTTGGGTTAAGAAACACCTCTGCTCATGCCCCAGATAGCAGTGTAATGGATGTGATGTGCTCCAGGAAACCATGCCTCACAAATCCATGGATCCTACATGTGTTCACCACAAATGATTCTAAACCAGGGATATCATGTTGAGAACATTCCATAAATAATTACTGTCTTCTAGGAAATATCATGACTTTAGTTGACAGGAGGTCCAGTTATCAGTATGTTTACAGGATATTAGGTTGGGTCATTTTCCTTCTTTTCTTCCCCTAGAATGTTCTCTGATAGAACTCTGAGAGAGAAATAAACCACAAGCCAGAACTTCAATTCCTTCCTCCCCAGCTAAGTAGGGGAAATGTCACGGTGAACACAACATCCAGGGTCTCTGACTTTGATCAATTCACTGACTTAGGAGAGAAAAGGAAGTAATCAGACAAGTTTAATAGGAACAGCTAGTCCACTAGTGCTGATCGAGGCCATTTCTAACTGTGGTTACAAGTTATACCTGTGAAAAGCAGCCCAATTTCAAGTCACAATTGCAAGCTGGAGTGTCTGTCCTTGTGAGTTTGCATTGGGAGTCACGTTTGAAGTCTTCATTGTTTTTCTCCAGCCACTACTGAACATGGCACACCAATGGCAGGCCTACCTAAGTGGCCATTCTATTTGCCGTTCTTGTACCTCAACTGAAGCTGCTCTGGCTGATTGATTACTTTCTCCCTGTCTGAGGAATGCCACCAAGACCCATCTGAGTGAGTTTCATGTTTGCTGAATGATCTGTACTTTAATATAGAGCATTCCATAAGGAGCCCAGGTTAGATGAAAATCTATTTAGCTATTTTCAGTCATTACGTTAACAAGCACACTCACAGAAGTTTTATTTGTATGTGTGCAGAAGGCTGATGGTAGAGACGCATATTGAATGTTATAGGAGCAGATAAGAGGGGCCCAGTTGGAGATGCCCGGGCTGAGTTCTAAGGCATAAGCAGAATATAGCCAATCAAAAGGAGGGGACAACACATTTCATGCAGAAGTCAGCGACTGCAAAAATAAACAGCTTGGCATGTGCCAAAGTTACAAGTAGTTTGGTTCTCACTGAACCTTAATGCCAGGCAGGAGTAGAAGACACTGGGGCTGGTGCAGCAGCAAGAACCAGCCAGGCCATGAGAAACTCTAGGAACCATTTTAAAAATTAAGTTTACTGGGGTGACATTGGTTAGTACCATTATGTAAGCTTCCAGTGCTCACTTCTCTAATACATCATCTGTGCATTGCATTGTGTGCTCACTATTGCATTTCCCTCTGTCACCGTAAATTTGGTCCCTTTTACTCTCTCCATCCTCCCTACTCCCTTCCCCTCTGGTAATCACCCTTCTGTCATCTGTGTCCATGAGTTTGTTTTGTTGGTTCATTCATTGCTTTCTGTTTTATACCCCACATATGAGTGAAGTCATCTGGTTCTTGTCCTTTTCCATCTGACTTATTTCACTTAGCGTGATAATCCCAAGATCCATCCACGTTGTCGCAAATGGCAGAATTTCATCTTTTTTATGGCTGATGTTCCATCATGTGCCCGTACCAGTCTTTATCCAGTCCTCTATCAAATGACACTTTGGTTGTTTTCATGTCTTTCCCACTGTCAATAACAACACTGCAATGAACATAGGGGTATATACAGGGTCCAGCAGAAGGAACTCCCTTTGTAAAGTAGTTAAAATATTGTTATGTTATAGAATTACATGCTTATAATTTTACAATAAGAGATTTGGTTCAGATTACCAGCTCACAAAAAAAGGGCATTACTTCTGTCCCAGCCTGTATATCCTCATAAATAAATGTTTGACATTTTGTAGGGTAGACACCAGAAGAGGCATTGCTGGTCATATGTCAGATGGGAGTCCTATTTCATTTTCTGAAGAACCTCCAGACTGTTTGCTGAAGTGGCTGTATGAATTTACAACCCCACCAGGTATGTATGAGGGTTCTTTGTTCTCCACATCCTTTCTAGGAGCCATTTTTAAAAGGAACGTGGACTTGACATGGTAGTGGACTAGGGTTGAGAGACAGTTACTCCAATGTCAGTCAACTGTGATTGTTAGAAAGTTTATCCTCTTCTTGAGGTTAAATCTGCCACCCTGTTCATGGTTTCTATGCCTGCCTTTAGAGTTAGAAAGGAAACATCTAATTTTGCTTTAACCTGACAGCCTTCAGACCTTTGAAGATAGAACTCATGTCCCACTGAGCTTCCCCAAGGGTGATGTCTTCATGTCACATGTCTTACAGACTCCTCACCTTCCTGGTGTTTCCCTGAGTCCAGCACTCTCAAATTCCAGGATTCAGGGATTGGTGAGAAATACTGCTTTCAGGATGGTGGGAGGAAGCAGTTTGGTCTTGGATGCTAAGACATTAGGTATTTTATACCAACCAAGACTGTTAAATTCCCACTTTCCATATGAAATTCAGCTCCTCCCTCCTTTCTTATCCAAGTATGATCTGCTTGGAGCTTCACTGATTCCAAGGAAATGTTCAAAATTTCTATGTGTTCTCTTGACTTCACTTTCCTATGGTTCCCCTCTGTCTCATGTTTCCATGTGTGTCTTTGAATGGCTATGTCAACTGAGTGCCTAGAACTGCAGTTGACACATGATGGTGCTCAATAAACATTTGTTGAGTGAATGGAGAAGCTGACATTCAGGCAAAACTCAGTGTCTTCATGCGTGGTTCCCTTGCTTCAAGCACTTTTTAAGTTGAGAAGAATATACTGAAGACTGATGGTCACAAGACAGTGTTCAAAATGATTAAAGAAGACAATTGAGGTGATAGGAACTTTGTTTCATACTTGATGAAGCTAGCAGTCTTCTATCAGAGACCTGCTAAATAGGGCAGAATGCAGGACGATTTTATACAATAAAAAACAAAAAACAAGGAAGAGAAAAATGGAAAATACCTGATTGACTGGGGCCACATAACCTCAGTGGGGTGAAGAGGCCCAGAGCTGGCTTGGTGTTTGGGGATTGGCTGACTGGATATGCTTTGATTCTGGTCAAGCAGAGCATTTATAGGGACACAAATAACTGTCTACATTTCAGTTTGCTGATGGGGCACCCAGGCAGGAGCAGTTCCTTGTTGGTCCTAGGAATGTATTTCAACAAGAGTAAGGCTGCAGTTTTCTACACTTGGTTCCATTTTTCTATCCATGTCTTGAAGTCCTTTTCCTATTGTCCCCTTGGAGCTGCATATCCTTTTCTTTCTGTCACATCTAACAATTGAGTCTCCCTAGCTCCTATTCAAAACTTACATCCATTAAGTACCCGTGAGTGTTTAACAACGGGCTCTCCCAGCTGCATTCACAGGACCAACATGAGGTCACCAGGGTGGGGAAAAGATGTTCATGGTCAGCTCTTGAGAGTTAATAGAAGCTGACCCTTAGGTCACTGTCAGAGTTCACAAAACAAAGGACCCATCAGCTGTAGAGGATGATTGAGATCACAACGATTTTTTTCTTTTACTACATTAAAAAAAAAAACAAACCACAAAATCAACCTATTTCTCACAAATTAGACTTTCAAAATGAGACTTTCTAAACTTGCAAACTAGGGCTCAACCTTTTATTAAACCAGTGGGATTAAACTGGCCAAAGTGCTGCCCCTTAGAGGGCATTTGGAAATTCGTGGGTTATTTTGAGAAGTTGCAGTAACAGATGCTGCAGGCAAATTCAGGGGATAAAGGTCAGGAATGCCAAATATTCTGCCATGTGCCCGCAAAGTCTATGACGCAATCCTTAGAAAATCCTGCTCTACCCGGTGCCTCCTGCGGGTTGGCTTCCCGCCCCATCCCAGTCCTTTATATTCTGCTAAACTTTTCTGAGAGAAATAATCACATTCTGATGCTTACAGAAAAGGCAAGTCCTACATTTAGTGACAGATGCTTATTTTATTTCTAAATGATTGAAATAAAATGCATTGGAATGAAACTTTTTCCCCTATTAACCTTTAGCAGCATTTATAATGATCATGTTAAATCAAACCTCATTACAATGTAATGGGGCCTGACTGAAATACTGCAGGTATGATGCTGAGTAATTTCATAAATTATTAAATGGTAATTGAAAGTAATATGGCAGAATACATTCTGCTCCTGAGGGGGGAAATACAGAAGACTTTGGAGGGAAATGAAGTTGGTTAAAATATAGCATATGAGAAAGAATTGGACACAGGGCAGAGAAGGGCAATCGAAGACCTAAACACTTCCTTTCATGGTTGGCCTTGGGTTAAAATATGTAATTTTGATACCAGCGTTCTGGCCCCTGCTGGAGCCTTGCAGACAGCTAGACTCTGCTCTCACTTCCTGTGCTCAGGCGTTCGTTCTTCAGGGCAAAAGAATCAAATCCAAATGATTTTTTATACTGAATGTCTCTTGATGCTATGTTTTTGTTTTAGTTACAATTCACTTCAAGCCTTCCCAATAGCTCCTCAGAAGTTTTATTTTTTTTTATTGTTAAATTTATTGGGATGACATTGGTTAGTAAAAATTACAGAGGTTGCAGGTGTACAATTCTACAGTGCATCGTCTATGTGTTGCATTGTGTGCTCATCACCCAAAAAGCTTCATTTTAAAAAAGTATTTCCATTAGTAATTATTTATATGCTTGTTTTGAAAAACTATTTTAATAAAGCATATAGACTTCTTAATAGAAGGGAAGTTTCTTATTATCACACAGTCTTTATCATAGATACTGCATTCTACTGGATCTACACACATTATGTTTGTAAGTTTACTTTTCCAATATGGACCCATCCTATAGGGACAGTTCTACAACTTGTGGTTTTCATTTAATATTATAGCTTGGACTTTAATCTTTCTATGTCTATGCATGCAGATCTAAACTTTAAATTATTTTTCAAAGTAAAGTATACTGTAAAGTGCAGAGAATTTTAGTGTAGATGTTTACAATTTTTTCCAAGTGAATATTTCCATGTAATTACCACCTAAGATAGAGAATATAACCACTGCCTCTGAGTTCTCTTTCATACCCTTCCCAGTCTTTTTACCTATCCTCTGTGAATGTAACCATTATTCTGAATTCTATCACCATAGATTAGTTTTGCCTTTTCTTCAGATTAATGTAAACTGAATCATTTAGCATTCATTTTTTTGTATGTTTCTAGATTCCTTTGCTTGTTAAGGCTATGGAATTCATTTATGATTACATATATTAGTAGTTTATTTTTTATTGCTGCATAGTATTCTGTTGTATGACTGGACTATAATTTACTCATTCTAGTCATTCTGCTTTTGATGGACTTTTAAATTGTTTGTAGTTTTGGGATACTATGAATACTACTATAAATACTATTGTAAAATCCTATGTCCTTTATACATACATGCCTTTTGATGAGCACATATATATACATTTTCCTTGGGTACATACTTAGGAGCAGATTGCTAGACATAAATCTTGTGCATATTTAGCATTATGTGCTACTGCCAACAGTTCTTCCAAAGATATTGTAAGAATTTGTATCTCCATAGGTGGTGTATGAGGCTTCCAGTTGCTCTACATCTTTGCCAATACTTTGTATGGTCATTGAAATAACCAGAACACAACCTGAAACTAATAAAAAATAAAATAAAAATAAATTTTAGCCAGTTTTTTGGCTGTGTAGTGGTAATGCATCTTTTAATGAAGTCCAATTTATCTGTATTTTCTTTTATGGTTAGTGTTTGCTGTGTTTTGTTTAGGTAAATTTTGCCTATTCCAATGAAGCTATTGTCTTATCTTTATAAGTGTTATTGTGACCTATCACAATTAGATCTGTGAATTGTCTGAAATTGGTTTTTGTATATGGTGTGAGGAAAGGGGTAAGGTCAATTGATTATTAATAGCATCACTCATTGAAAAGACCATCCTTCTTCTACTACATTTCATGGTCAAACTTTATGATGAATCAGAAATTGGCACATGGATAGATCTGTTTCTGGAGTTTCTATTCTATTCCTTTAGTCCATTGTCTATCTGGTCATCATTACCACACATAGAATTGCAGTTCTTTTGAGTTGATATCGGGTAATGTAAGTCATTCAGCTTTGGCCTTCTTCAGGATTATATTCATGATTCTTAAACTTTTTTATTTTCATATTTATTTTAGAATCATCTTATCAATTTCCATAAAATTTTTGTTGGAATCAAATCTATAAATCAAACAGGGTAGAAGTGATATCTTCAGAATATTGTGTCTTAAAATCTATAAATATAGTATAACCCTCCCATCTATTTAGTTCTTTACTTTTATGTGAGTAATGTTTGTACTTTATCTGTCTAGAGATCTTACCCATTTAAAAAATTTGACTTATTCCTAGGTATTGATGTATTTTAATGGTAGGTTTTGTTAACTGTATTTTTGTAAATTTTATTTTTAATTGTTGCTGGAATGTAGAAATACAATTAATTTTTGTATGTTGACTTTGTAATCAGAAATCTTGCAAAATTTACCTATGTTTATAATTTACTTGTAGTTTTAATTTTGTGTTTATGTGATCATGGTTTTGTGAATAATAATATTTATTTTCCCTTTTTTAATTTTTTTCCTTTTGTATCTTATTACATTGTTGAAACTTCTACAGTAATAATGAATAGAAGAGGTAGTAGCAGTGTTAGTGAAGGAATTATTCATGAATCTTTTGTTTAGCACTTTAAATTTTATTATACTATCTTTGGCTTCCATAGTTTCTGCTAAAAACCCAGAAGAGATTTTTTTTTTCTCCTTTAAGATCTTTACATTATCTATGCTTTTCAACAGTTTTTCTATGATGTTTATTTTATGACTTGTTTCTCTTTATATTTATGTCACTTGAGTTGTGAGATATTCTTGAATCCATGGCTTGTTGTTTTTCATCACTTTTGAAAAATTCTCATCCAGTCTGTCTTTAAATATTTTTCTGATCAATTCTCCTTCTTCTCTTTTTACACACGTCTGTTAGAATTTTTTTCTATGTTCCTTCTATCTTTTTCACTTTTTTGTCTATATTTATCTCTGTACTCTGTGAATGAATATGGACATTTTTTTACTGATGTGTTTTGGTTCACGAATTCTCTCTTTTGTTGTTTTTAATCTGCCTTTGATTTCTATTTTCAGTTACTATGGTTTTTAATTTTAGATTTTCTATTTGGTTGTTTTTATAGATATCAGTTTACAGATAGTAAAACTATGTTATCCTATATTTTGTTGAATTTATTAATCATAGTTTTTTACAGTCTGTCTGAAAACCCAATTGTGTGATCACCTTTAAGTAGGTTTCTATTGTCTTTTTTTTTCTGGCTTTTGATCGTTGTTACTTTGTCCTGGCATGACTTTCAATTTTTTATTCAATGTCCAACATTGTGTAGAAAAAATTTCAGAGGCTTTGGATGATATTACTTTCCTGAGAGAAGACTGACTTGTCTTCTGGCAGTGACAGCATGTAGGGGGATTGATCTTATGAATCTTGTGTTTCTGGCTCTATGAAGGCTTATCTTTTTACATGTGTCTGTACCTTCTGTGCATAGACTTGTAATGTTCTCAACTGAAAGCCCGAGTTTTCTCCCAGGGCCTTCCTCCATGACGAAGGAGGGACTCCAGTTTCTCTTCTTCCACCACCATGAGTGTGCCTAAACCTCTGCTTACATTTTTAACCTCTTAGCAGCTGTTTTCTGCTTGAGTTTTTCATCATCTACCACCATAAATGTCCAGTTTAGGAATCAGGGGGTAATTTGAAGGACATTGCATGAGTAATTTGGGGCTCACTTTTCTGTGGTGTGTTTTTCTCTGTGATCTGGTCTCCTCCTGGTCTGGGTGCCTTAATCACCCTTAATTCCAATTTTTGTTTTCTTTATTCATGACACCGCTGCAAAGACTATTTGCTTTCTGTTTATCCTTTGTGCCCCTTGATGTAGATTGACAAAGCCCCTAGGAAAAAAGTGGCAATGGAGTAAGGCTCATCTTAGTCTTTGGAATTCTGACCTCAGTTGTTATTTGCTTTGACTACTCTTGATACCTTCAAAGATGTCTTTTAAAAAAGTATTTAAATCTGCCTTAGGTTATTCTCAATAGGAGGGTTAATATGACATAAGCTACTCATAATAACTGGGATAATTTTGCTCATTTTGAAGGCTGTGTACAACTCCAAATTTTAGATATACCAATTAACTATTTAGTACCTGCTGGACTTCTGGTTTCTTTCTAAGTTTTCTCAATTATGAACAATATTGTATGAGCATTTGTGTAATATAATTTTATATAATTGTTCAAGTATTTCTTTAGGAAAGATTGCTAATAGTGGAATGGCAGAAAAATGGCTTATATCACTTTTGCCCATCTTCTATTGGCCATACTCAGTTTAATGGCTTCAATCTAACTGCAGAATGGACTGGAAAGTTCATATTTTTTTAAGTTCAGGAAGAGGAAATGGTATGGAAACTACTTCCTAGCTAGTCTTTCTAAGTCCAGACTCTTCTTCTGTAATTCACATAGCACATTATCACTTGACTTAACATCCTTAAATACCACTTGGCAAGAGCCCCCAGTAGATCAAAATGTTTTCACATTTTCCTTTGGTTAGAGAATTAACTCATGACTTGTTACAAATATGTTTAAGTGACAGAACATCAGAGGAGGACAGTTTTGTTTTGTATTTTTGAATCTAGTTCTCTTAACCATCTTACCCTGGTACGTAATTATTCCTTTCCAGTGACAGAAGAAAGACGATGGGAAGATTCAGAGGAGACTCTGCTTCACGGTCGGGTAGAGATGATCACACTTACTGAGCAGGCTCTTCCCAGACACTGCTGTAGCTGCAAGGGCAGAGCCAGGAGAGACAGGAGAACAGGAGGTGGATATTACTTCGACTACATCCAGCGACGTGACCTCGGGTGTGTTTCTGTGTTCCCGGCTGTGTTACACAGTTCTGATGATGGGATGAGCCTGAAGCTGTGTTATTGTGATTCACCGTGAGGCACTCCTAGGTGGGGTGAGTGTGTGTGAGAGACTCACACTCAGTGGGTCAGGCCTGGAAGCTAAGGACACCTTTATCTCCAGGTCATTTTTATTTATTTGGGGCCTGTTAGATCAATTGTCGCAGAAGCAGCAAATACTTCAGGGACACGACTTTAAGTGCCTCCTCAGGTTTCCTGTCAAAAGATCCAGTTTAGCACCTCACAAGTGGGTCTCTTGAGAGTTATTTGTGTTTAATCTGCGGTAAGAGGAAGCGCCTGGTGGGAGCCCTGGCGCCCTGATGCTTTAGCTTTCTGCTTTAGGAAATGGGTCTGTTAGCGCCGTGAGGTTGTCCTTTCACGGCCAGGGTTAATGAGCCCAGTGATGGAACTGCAGTGTGGGCATGATCCCTGAGTGTGCTTTCTGAGATAGTACAACAGCAACCACGACAACAAGGACATTGCTTTGTCAGCAATCAGACAATTCTTGGTTTGGGGTAAATACCAAGGAGCAAATTGCCCCGTTAGGATTCCACTTTTGCCATCTATTAGCTCTGTGACCCGAACAAAGTTGCTCGAACTATTCATGTTGAACAGTAGTGCTTAGGACATAGTAAGCCCTATGTAATTGTTAGATAACCTCATTACAAATAAGTATTAATGATTCCGTCATTTAATTTATATAACACCTCTCTATAGTAGATACTTTAATTTAATCCCCTTTTAAAAATGAGGAAAGTGAGATGGAATGGTCAAGTGACTCCTCCAAGCTAAGCACATTTAATGAGCTATTGAATTGAAATTCCAAACGGGGGAGTCTGGATAAATAGGACCAAATAATGAGGGACATATGACATCCCTCCCCGAGGAGGGTTATATTACAATATAGCAGTTGGGCACCCCAATGCTATATGATTGTGGTTTTTGCCTACTTCTTCAGCTTCATCAAAGTATTGGGGATTGAGAAAGGCTATAGCATTTGGGTTAAGGACGTAAAGTCTGGAGTCGACAGCTTCGGGTTGAAACTAAAATTCTGCTTTTTACTGTCTGTGTGACCCTCAGCAGGTTATTTAAGCTGTGTAAGCCCAAGTCTCTTGATCTGCAAAAATCCAAATAACGCTGTTGTATATTAATACATTGAATATATTTACAAATATTTTACTATATTATATATCCTCAGAAAGAATTGGTTGATGTGGTAGGTTCCAAAATGGTCTCAATTCTTCTTCTTTCCTATGCTGTCGCCCTTTCCTATGTAACTTTTTAGTGTCTGCTCTCTGTGTCTAGATTCAGCCTTATGACTTGCTTTTACCAATGGAATGGGGTGGAAATGACGGTGTGCCTATCAAATGTCTTATATCCTGATAATCACAATGAGAACCTCGCATGCTGGGGAGGTCAGAGCCATGTGGAGCAGAGCTGAGTCATGCAGTTTGATGCAGAACTGGGATTTGAATCTAGATCAATCTGATTTGATAACTAGAGCTCTTCCCAACTCTGCTGCCTTTCATGGCATTAGGATTAGATTACCAAAAAAGATTGCAGAATCACCTTACCTTGAATCAAGTTTTCATTACAACAATGAGTAATAACAAGAGAGAGAAGAAACATTTGTACTCATGCATGAAAGCAACATCAGTTTTCTGATATGTGTGCAGGAAATACATAGCTCTTCTGTAATATAGTCACGTCAAATGTATAACTTCCTTTGTAATATGTGAGCCCAGATTTTGTAAGTTGTACTTCCCTTCCACGACTGACACTTTACAGGCCCACCAGCCTGAAAGGAGTTAGGTGTAGTTCCTCTTGTCACCAGAGGACTGGCACTGTGTAATAAAGAATGTGACTGACTCCTGTTCTAGTTTCTGGAAAGGAGACTCGATGGTTGGAATTTCCTTAGTAACGAGAGTGTCTTTGTTATGCATGAACGCCTCAGATCTTCCCTGAGTTTATGCTAATGAAGTTGGCCCCGTTGGAAAGACAAACCAGGTGATTAGAGGGTTGGGGCTTTGAGCTGGATCTCTGCAGTTCTGAAGAGGAAAGGGAGGTGCTGGAGGTTGAGTTCAAATGTGTGGCCAACGATTTGATCAATCACACCTCTGTAACGAATCTCCAGTAAAATTCCTGAAGGATGAAGTCTGAAGTGTAGCAGAGCTTCCTGGTTGGTGACAAACACTGATGTACCAGAGTGGTGACATGGACTGATTCCACAGGGAGAGAGCTAGGAAGATTTGTATTCAGGACCCTCCCAGACTTTTGCCCTGCATCTCCTCATTTGCCTGGTCCTAAATTGTACCCTTTGTAATAAAACATAATCGTATTAAGGGCATGTTTCTCAGTTCTGTGATTTGTTCTAGCAAATTAGCAAACCTGAGGAATATTAGAAGTGCTCCTGGATTTATAGCTCGTTGGTTAGAAGTACAGGTGACCTGGGGATCCCCACATTTATGGTTGGTGTCTGAATTGAGGGTAGTCTTATTGGAAACTGTGCTTTTAACCTGCGGAGTCCAATGTTCCATCAGGTGGGTGGTTAGCATCAAAATTATATCGAGGTATTATAAATGGCCTATGTGACCTCACACGCTTTCTTTTGTAAGTTAATGTTTTAATTACATGGTAACAGTGCATAGGCAGACCTTGTTTTATTGAACTTAGCTCTACTGCTCTTTGTAAATACCGCATTCTCATCAACATCAAGGCAAGATCCTTCATCAGCAAAAATATTATGATGGCACCTAACAATTTTTAGCAATGCAGTATTTTTAAATTAACGTATACATTTTTAAAAGACATAATGCTATTGCACACTTAATAGATGACAGTATAGTATAAACATGACTTTCATATACACTGGGAAACCAAATATTTGCTTTATTGTAGTGGTCTGGAACCAAATCCGAAATATCTCTGAGATATGCCTTTATATATCTTGGAAGGTTATAGATGTTGAAATCTCTTTTGCTCCTCTCTTCCCCAATCTAAGTTGTCTTCCCCTCAAAGTAAACCTCTTTGTTTACTGTGTTATATAATTTTCACATTCCTTTTTAATGCATTTATTTACTTGTACATATACTTGTATGTCCTTATAGACAATACAAAGGGTTATTTTTTGTTTGGGTTTTATTTGCTGTGAAAGACATTATATTTATCTGAAGTATTTTTTTTCTGCCAACAATACTTTTTGGAAATCTAACATTTATAAATTTACTTTATTAAAAATAAAACAAAGAAATACTGCTTATCCTAGCCATCCTTATTGATGGACATGTAGGTTGCTTCCTAAATTTAGCTGTTGTTTCAAATGATGACAAAATAAGTGCCCTTGTACATGCCTCTTTAGACTTGTGTAGGAGTGCTTCTCTAGGGAGGATGTCCTTGAACAGAACCACAGTGTGTCTTTGAAAATTCTGGTATCCTTTCAATTACGTACTTTTGACCCTCTTACAAATAGTTTATTTAGTGATGGTTTGCTGATTTAGAACCAATGTCCAAAAGTTATAGAAATTATGCACTAGGTGATGATGAGGAACAATTTGGTGGACCGGATCCCAGGGCATTGATACTTTTATTTCTAAGTACTTACTGGTAAGGGTAGCAGCTTTGCACATCAGGGCAAATTTGCTTAGCTAATCTTTAGGCTCATCGCATGCAGTAATCATTTCTCACACGGGGACCAGTCTCAGGAAAGGAAGCCCAGAGCAATGCTGACCCTGTCTTTATCGTACAAAGTAATGCTCAGTTTCTTACCTTTAGATAATCCTTTCTGTGGGCAGTCCTCAAACCTTGTCCCTATGGAAAAAAATGATCAAGTCAAGTGTAGGGTTAACAGGGAAGATCTGGTTGGCAAAGTCCTCCTTGCATGAGGGAATGAAGTTGGGGTTGGGGTGCCATGTATTTGCCTCCACGCACAGTTATTTTCTTCCTGATTCTCTGGCCACATATGTTCTTTTCCATTAGTATATCCATCACAGTTCCTCCTGTTTCACCTTTCTTCCTTTTTGAGAAAGTGTCACAATATCATTACCCAGGGGTCATGATAACATCAATGACCATCATTTATACTAATAGTTAACATTTGCCAAGTACTTCCTTAGGTGCAGGACCTGCAAGTTGGCATTTAACGCTCACACTAATCCTAACAGATAGGCCCTAATAGTATCCCCCACCCCTGCCAATTGAGAAAACTGAGGCTCAGAAAGGTTATGTATGCTTCCCAAGTCTCATAGCCAGCAAGTGGCAGTGCCAGGAGTTTTACGCAGGCAATCTGCTTCCGTTCTTTTAATGACTACCTTGTTCTTCATGAACGGGGGTTTTCACTTTACATCCAGTATTTTTAAAAGCTCATAATACTACTTTAAGGCTGGGATGATAAAACTCATTTTTTTCAGATGAAATCACCAGCCTCAGCAAAGTTAGTTCGCCCAAGATCACAAACAAGAAAGTGGAGGAGTTGGCTGAAACCTTTCCTCCTCATCAAGTTTCTTCGATTTAATTCCTTTTTGTTGCATTGAATTGAATTGAAGTCTCAAGGTCTTCTGCCCCAAGCCAGAAAAATCAACTGTGAAATGCAGAATGTATGTGTTTCATTGACTTTCTCCTGTTCTTTTCTTGTTTTTATGACCTTGTAGGTCTGTTACCATCTCCTCTTCATGGGACCTGGTTCAGCATTGCCCTCTGGCCTCCCTGCCCCTTGCTTCTGCCTCTCAGCTACAGCCAGACCAATCTCCATTTTAAAGTTGTCTCAAGTTATGTTCAAATCTCCAGAGTCCTTACAGTCTTCAGGAGCCCTGATCTAATTTTTAAATGATTTATCGTTGCAATTTGTGCTAATGTCATTATAAATCATCAATTTACATAGACTGAAGATCTGATTAATTCAAATGTATTCATTTATTTTAGATTAATATGCACCAACTGACTCACCTCTGTATTCATTTACACACAAGATTAAAAACAGATTATTACACCCAAACAACTACCTACGCCAGGCAGCTTGAATAGAATTGCGCATTTTCAGAGCTGGCATGGTAGCCCGAGGACTGCTTTTGCAATCCTGAAGGGGTCCAGGGAAGAAGTGTCACATGTGCACATCATCACAGCAACAGGCCTTCAGCTTCTGACTCTGACATGGTCAGTGTTGCCTGCATGGCCTCTGGGCACGCCGATACTTTGTCAGCCTTAGTTTTCCAATTTATACACAGAGTGCTCACTACGTGCCCAACTATGGACATAGAACTTTACAGAAGTGAACTCATTTAATCTCTACAATAACCTCAGGAGGTGGGGATGAATATCACCCCATTTTGTAGACGGGGGGAGACTTGAATCTCAGAAAGATTTAGTAATTTGCCCAAGGTTAGGCTAATAAGTGTTAAAGCTAAAAAGTGTCAGAAACAGGGTTTGAACCCAAAAAGTCTTGGCTTTAGGGTCATGCAGGAGTTGAGAAGATCCTTAGAGATTTCCTCAAAACATTTCTAATGCTGTGGGCACATCTAGGGCGGAAATCATGTCAATCATTCCTGTAAAATCCCAAGACACCAAGTCTAGTTCTGGCCAAAAGGCAGTTGATCTATAGATGTGAGTTTCAGTTAGTTATTGATTATTTCCCTCCATATTGAAATTATATCTTTAGGATGGAGACATTTGATTAATGTTCTAGAATTTTGGAGTTGTAAGATGTGAGTCTGCTTTTCACTTCCATCAGTTCTTAGTTCAGCCACTGCGTACACATATCCCGAGCAGCCTTAGTTTCCTGCTCCATAAAGTGGGCATCTTGCTTCCCTGACTGGCTTCTTCGGTCTGAGCCAGGAACTCCTATGACAAATCAGCCTTTTCTGCAATGCAGTTTCATAGGCAGTCCAGGCCCTCATGAGCCTGGACCCGAGGTGCTAACCATTGCTGTTTTCTCCACGTGCTTCACTGCTGAATAAGCTGACGAGATGTACCGTTTTAAATGGGACAGAAAACAATGGTACTGTCTTCTTTCAAATGGTATGTGTGGTCAGCCTACTGACACCTTGAATTTAGCCCAATGAGACTAGGCTGACTTCATGTACTGTTTGAAATGGGACAGAACTGTTATTCTTTGTCCTACTTAAAATGGTACATTTGGTCAGCCTGCTATTGATGGACAGACCAGGAATTCAGTCACCCATTTTCAATCTGTTAGAACTTTAGAAGCAAAGGCATTGGGCTGACTTAAAGTGCAATATAATTAATGATTTGGAGTACTAATGGAATGTGGCTATGAAAATATGCCTTTTGTGTGTATTTCCAAAAAGGTCTTTCTTGCCTAAGACCTTGAATTTTAAATTATATTTGTAGGTCCACTTTTTATAGTCTAAACCACCTATTATGTGAAAAACATTTTGCCCAGTAGGAGAGGAATGATGTTAACAATAATAAATACATCCTAACCTTGTAGAGAAGATTTTTTTGTCAATGTATATTTGTGTACTTCATTGTATCATTGAAATAGCAGTGCCATGAGAGACCAAGGTTTGGATCCAGGATTTGTCTAGATGAAGCAACCTTTGATAAGTCACTGTCCTTCTTTAAGCAGTGATTTCCCTACCTGATTTGGAACCTAGATTAGTTGACCTTAACTCTGATTTTCCATAATGCTTTGATACTTTGTCTTCTTTAAATTGGAAGATGCACCCCCTCACACATTGAAAGACACACATTTGGGGCACAATAAAGACTTGATGAACTAAACTGCAAATGTACTGGTTGCTTTAAATCTCAGGCTCTGGTATCCAGCTGCTGTGGTTCAAATTCTGTCTTAAGAACTGACTCTGACAAGTTACTTGATCTTTTTCCCCATCTATGAAATGGGGGTGATAACAGCACACATCCATCTCAAAAGGTCAGACAGGGAGTGACGTTTAGTTAATAAATGTGAAGTGTTAGAGCACCGCCTGGCTCACAGTAGGTGCTCAATAAATACCAGCTGCTTGTGACTGGTTAAGAAGTTTGGAATACACACGCAGAATGTGGAACTCTGATGTGTATCATGGTTTCGATAAATCCAAATTGGATACTGAGGTCTCAGGTAGAACAGAGCCAAGGACAGGACTGGATTCTGGGGTCAAGAAAGAAGGTCTCTGAACACGGGAAGCGGTTGCAGCTTTACCCCAGGAGATGGGAACACTTAATGGGCCATGGGAAAGGTATCAAGTGAAAATTTTATTTTGATGAAGCTGATTGTCTTTATTTTAACTTTTAGAGACTATTTCTTTAAAGCAGTATTAGGTTTACAAACAACTGAGCAAAAGGTACAGAGATTTCCCATACACCCCCTGCGCCCCATACACGCATAGTCTACCCTGTTAGTAACATCACTCATCGTAACAGCGTTTTTTAATGAGGATGAACCTATACTGACACATCATAATCACCCCAAGTCCATAATTTACCTTCAGGCTCACTTCCGGTGCCATACATTCTGTGGGTTTGGTATCCATCATTATACTATCATGCAGAGCACTAGTACAGCCCTAACCAACAACCACTGATGTTTTCGTCTCTCTAGTTTTGCTTTTTCTAGAGTAGCATATACTTGGAATCACAGTCTGTAATCTTTTCAGTAATATGCATCTAAGGTTCATTTAGTAATATACACTTAAGGTTATTCTTTTCCTGGCTTGATAGCTCATTTCTTTTTATCTCTGAATAATGATCCATCGTCTGAATGGACCACTATTTATTTATCCACTCATCTACTAAAGGGCATCTTGGTTGCTTCCCAGTTTTAGCAGTTACGAAGTAAACCATAAGCCATCGCGTGCAGGTTCGTGTGTGGGCACGAGTTTGCAGCTCCTTCGGGTGAGGCTCTGGAGCATGATTGCTGGGTTGTGTGGTAAGAATGTGTTTAGTTTTGAACTTTTTTTTTTAAATGCATTTGAGTTCTCTTGTCCAGTGGCTTGATTTTCTAGCATTTTGCAAAAGTGCAAGGACTTTGAGCTGTCCCCAGTGGACACTGGCCTCACATTCCCTCCCCCATTCCCCCCCTTAGCACTATCTCCATACAATCAAGCCCTCAGATCTGCGAATCCTGCATTCTGACCGTATTTCCATTCATCTGGTCCTCTCTTTCCCCTCATTGAGGTCAAGGTCCCTCCGCCTCTCCCTGGGACCGTTACTGTGTAATAATCTCTTGCCAGGTTCTCCGCCTTTGGGAGGGGAGCCCTCCTGGCTGGCCCCCGAACCTACACTCTTAGCACCTCCAGTTCGCAATGGAAAGGAGCACGAGCCTTCAATTATCCCGGCTTGTCCGCCTTAAGTTACAGCTTCACCTGTATATTCTTGGGGACATTACTTAACTGGCCTTACTGTTTTCTTACCTGCAGATAATAATACATACCTGCCTCATGACATTGTTGTGAAGATTAAATGCTGTTATCTATGCTCAGTTGTCTAATTCATGGTCATCCTCAAAAACCAATGTGAGTGCATTACTTGCAATATGGCCATCACGGCTGTCATTACCATCACCATCTTTGTTGCTGTCATCATCATCGTCGACACCATCATCACGCAAAGCGAGGCTGGACTGCTGGGCACGTTCTAGAAACCACTCACGTGCAGTTCCGGGGCCAGCCGGTCGCCGCGTATCAGTCCGTGCCTGTGGAATCATTAAGACCGCTGGGCTCCTGAACCCTCACGGATGAGAGACATCGAGGGAAATAAGGTGGCTGAGCCCGGTGAAGGGAGGTGGCCCATGGCCATGTGTTTACAAAGAGGAAGCGGGAATACAGTGAAATGTGATGGGACAATAGCTGCGAAACTTCTGGTACTACTGCCACGCTGGCGCTGCGCACAGCTGGCCGCCTGCAGCTCGGCTCTGCAGCCGAGTCGGCGGGAGGAAGCGCCGCGGGCCGGCCGGCGCCTCGTTCCAATTGGGTCTTCCCGACAACCCTCCACGACAGTCTTCTGACCCCCCTTTGTGGCTGACGCTTCTGAGCCTTACAGAGCCCAAGTGGCAGCGCTCAGAACTCTTGGCAGGCACCGCCTTCCTTCTCCGAATCTGTGTTCTCCATGGGAAGCTCTTTCTGGCCATGTGGCATGTCCACCCGTGCAAGGACAGTCCTAGGACCCAGGGAGAGCCTCCTCCCAGGGGCTGTTCACGCCGAAGCTGGTGTGTTGGCAGCGTTTAGGCACGCGAGGAGGGCTGGGGTGAGACCACCCTAACGGCCCCAGGCTGAGGGTCTAAGCCTTTGCGAAATGCTGCCCCTGGGAGTGTTACGTGTTTGTTTTCATTCGGGGCTGCCCTCCTTGGTTAGTGCCTCCTCCGGTGCGAGGGGGCACTTGTGTCATCAGTTACAACCTTTATGTTCAAACCCCTCAGTGAAATTCAGTGCATTAATTGGCCGTGACACGCCACAGAGGGACATTTTCCTTAGCTACGGTCAGCATCTTCTAGCTTCCTGTAAATATTCCCTCACATGGAGCATTTAATGGATTTCCTCATGCAGAACATTCTTGGCCACCCGTGGAAAATTCTGCGAGAGATGGATTGCTTTCCCGTGGCCTGAGGACAACGGCTGGTCAGCCTTTTGGATGGTGCCTGGCACCCCAGTGAACATCAAGCCTGGAGGTACTGATTCTAGGGCCAGAGGAAGACAGAGCCCCGAGGTGTCCTGTCCCATTGTTTTACCTCGACTCCATGCTGGGCACGTGGCTTGGGGCTTTCCATGCATTATCTGTAGGACATGGTCCTCCAGGCCACCTCGCTCACAATGTATTTTAACAGATGCCGCGTTACAGGGGAAGGAGCTAAGGGTCAAACAGGCTAGGAGTGGGGCTGTGGCTACTTAGGTTTATGTTTACATTAATTAAAATTAAATAAACAGAAACATTCAGTTCCCCAGTCACCCCAGTCACATTGCAAGTGTTCATTTGCCACATCTAGCCAGGGCTGGCTGGCACTTTGGACGCCGCCTGTATTAGAATAGTCTGTCATCTCATGAAGTTCTTTCGGGCGGTGCTGGCCGGAAAAGTCATTGAAACGGTAGAGCTGGGGCCTTTGCTCTTCTTTGTGCAAAGTCGTGCTGCAGAGAAAGCAGTGTGGGACCCGCAGCAGATGCCCTTGAGCGCCCCAGGTCAGAGATGAGGGAGAGAAGCTAGAGCGTCGGGGGGAGCACCTCACGTGGGCTTTCTGGGTGTGCACCGAGGGCACACATTAGCCAGTGTCGGGGCTCAGCCCTGGGTCTCATTCCAGAGCCATTCCCTTCAGAAACCCACTCTGCTTCTCCATGTGACTTACAAGCCCAGCGCATTTCAAACTCGCTTCAGCTGGGTCACTGCAGATAACCTTGCCCATCGACTGATGGATTTTTGTTTTTAAAGTTACATCCTTGATGCTGTAAACTGATCAGTGATCATGTGAAGCCCCGGCGGGGACCTTTTCTGGGGTCAGTTCTCACAGCCTCTTTCTACCCCGTGCCCCCTCCTGAGGCAGCCGCACACGGCTCTGCTGGAACCTTCCTCGTAGCACTTGTGAAGTTCAGAGCCGCCTCCGAATGGCGTAAGAAAAGCCGACGGGATATTTAGTGCAACTGCTGGAGCCATAAAAGAAAAAAAATGATCCAAGCTTATTAGGTTCCCGGTGTCTTTTCCCCCATAAAGGGAGCAATTGGCAATAAGTGCCATTCTGCTTCTTAGTAGACGAATGGCCCAGTTGTGATAAATCCACAGGCAGTTTCGGGAGGAGTAGCTGGTACTCCGACAGTTTGAGTAGCGGGACCGTATTTTCCAAGGGGGTGGTGACGGCACTCGGGTGAGGGCTAAGCCTTTCAGACCAGCGGGAAGGCTGGGCCCGGAGACAAGGCACATCCTTGGTGCTGGATCCCAAGATCGGGGACAGGCCGATTTGTCCGTGATGGTTTCCTTCTCTTGTCAGCTTGCTGGGAGAATCTGCATCTTCCACCAACTCTATGTTTTGATTTGACTGACATCTTCTTCCCCCCTGAGATTAGGGGAGTATGTCTTTTTAGAAGGCAGTAAAGCTCGGAGAGACTAAGCAGGAGGCCAGAAGTCATATACCTAGTGAGCCAGGAATCTAGGATTTGGACCTGATGTAGTTGTCGGTTCTCCTATTTATTACGTGCAAGTTTGCTCCTGTCCGGCAGAGGGAGAAGAAAGCGGCTGGGAGACGGGGCGTCTGGGTTCCAGCCCTGGTTTTGCCGTCAACTGGCGAGATGACCGTGGGCAAGTCATTTCCCTCTGTGTTATTTCTCTTTCCAGACACAATGGGTTTTAACCTGCCTGGGACTGCAGGCTTTCCTCCGACATGGGACTTTCAGTTCTAAAACCTGGATAATCTCAAACAAACTGGGATGCCACTCCAGTTCTGGCCTTGATCCGTTTTGATTCTCCACCATCTCTCCTTGGGCTGACTCATGCATTCAAATGCCACCAGGTGCTTAGTCATCCATGCTGCATGTCCTTCCCCACGTCTCCCTGTAGCTTCAGTCCCTCTGTCTGATGGACACACCCACTGACATGCACGACGGTTATCTCTGCCTCAGTGTGCCCAAGAGTGCGCTCACCCCCTTCCTCTGCCATCCATCCCCACGCCCACTCCTCCAGTTGCATTTTCTATTGCTGTCGGTGGCACTGCTGTCACCCCCGTTACCCAAATAGCAACTAGGGAGTGGCCTTAGCTGGCCCTGCCCCCTCACCTCCACCGTGTGGGCAGGTATTGCCCATCGGTCCTTCCAATTACTTCTTGAATCTGCGTGCTCACGCCATCCCAGTAACACCTGCCTTAATTCAGACCCACGTCATCTCTTGCTTGGACTGTCATCCCTGGCCTCGGGGCTTCTGGTATTGTCCCCTCCTCCATTAGTTCTACCCTGTACCTTATTCATTCAGGTAACTCCAGGTTTCCTTACGAAGCCCCTTTGCGGGGTAGAGCTCTGTGTGTGTAGCTGTAAGCTTGTTTCTCAGCATGCCCACAGGTCTGCTTGCTGTAGGTGTCCCCTCATACCGCCCTCGTCTGTCTGAAGTGGCCAGTGCCCATTTCTGTTGCTGGCATCCAAGAATGCTGCTGAGGACAGTGACGCACAGGAAGGTCCCTTCGAGAAGGTTTCAAGGGAGCAAGGTGGTGTGGGAGAATAAGCGGGGAGTGTGTCATCGGAATGCACACGTGAACACCGGGACAGGACACTGACCTAGCTCAGCAGTTTCCCCCCAAATTCTGAGAGCGCTTTGCTGAGTGGGGACGTGACCGTCAGGCATTTTGGGTGCACGCAGGGGGAGTCACGCCGAGTCAGCACACGTGGCTCCTGATCCAGGTGAGCCCCTTCCCTGAGCTTTGCTATCTCGTATTTGTTCAGCTGAAGAGTCCTCTGGCAGATCAACAACCTCTCTCTCCTCAGCTCCCCAATTTGTACGTAAGAGTGACATGAGCTGAGAACTTATTTCCATGGTGTGAAGGAAGAATTTCTGTACAAAATCAGGCTCTCCTCACTGCTGCCTCCTGGAGGTATGGGGGGCAGTGGCAGAATTCGTGCCTTCTAACTTACTGCGTGGTGGGTCTGAGGCCCCTGGGCCCTCTTTGGGATGGAGCGGCTGAGCAGCGGGTCTAAAAGCGTCCTGAACGTGATACACGGTGGGGTTGTTCGGGCTGCTCCCGGGGATCTTAGAGACTGGAAGGGCAGTCAGTGAGCTCGGTGGGCACCTGGTTATTGGGGTGGGCAGTCGGTGGGGGGGGGATGCCTCGTTGGGAAAATACAGGTCACAGCCCCGGGTGGGGGCAGGAGGAGCCCAAGAGCCAGACGGCCAAGGAGGCCTTGATTGATGGACTTCAGCAGCCGTGAGAACTGAGCCAATTTCTTTGTCATCTCCGGCCGAAATTTCTTCTCCTGTCCCCGAAGCTTCTGGGGACATCTGCCTCACAGAGCAGCACTTTGCTGGGGTGCTTTGAGGACTCCTGGGGAGACGGTTTCACTGGAGCTTGGGGGGAAGCAATGTGGACAGAGACCAGCTGTCGGCCATCGGGAGCGCAGTGACAGGCCCTTGCAGGCTGGACACACGGGGACGGATGCCACAGGAGGGGGCGGTGAGGGGAGTGCGCCTGTGGGCTCGTCCTCAGCATGTGGGAGTGGCGTTGTGACAATCCAGAGAGAGAGGCAGTGCGTGCTCCACGGCTGCCTCGGACTGGTGGGACTGTACCCCCAGCTTCTCCAGTCTCCGCCCTCTGTCTCCCCAGAGGCCCTTCCCCCATCTCACCCGGGCTCTGTCCCAGCTTCCTATTTATTTTCTTCATGGCTCTTAGCGGTCTTGTCATGATCTTAAGTATTTATTTGTTTGTTTGTTTGGGGTAGGCCTTCTCAACCTTGGCACTATCGGCATTTGGGGCCCAGTCATCCTTTGCTGTGGGGCTGTTGTGTGAATTGTGGGGTGTCTAGCAGTGTCCCTGGACTCTACCCACTAGGTGCTGCTAGCACCGTTCCAGGTGTGACAATAAAGTCTGTTTGCAGACACTGCCGGATGTTCCCTGGGGGACAGTGGCCCCAGGGGGGAAGCCCGATTCCAGGCATGTCTCTGGGAGCAGGAACGCCCCGAGAATCCCGTGCTTACAGAGCATGTGCTAAATAAACGTGGGTTGACCAGTTGGCTGAAGAGCTGCCTCAGACTTTGCTGATTTATGAGAACTGAGAAGAAAAGCACCCCATCTCTGCCTGGGAAACACCCCAAGGGAAGCAGCTCCGAGGACCTGGCATGTGTGTGGAAGCTGGTAGCACACACAGGCTGCGCCCCGGCCGAGGGTGCTGGGCACTCTTGGCAGACGGGGCAGACCTCCAAGAGGAGGAGGCGGGTTGGGTGTGGGGTGTTGGTGTAATCCTGGGGGACAGAATGACCAACAAAGAGGGGCTGCAGGGGCACAAGGGCGAAATCCTAAGAGCCTGGACTCTGGTAGTGGCAAAGGGATTGAGCTCCTCCGCTTTAAGATGCCTGATTAATAAGAGAAGGTTATTCCGAAGTCATTAATATACCTGATTATTCCTGTGCTCTGTCCTCTTTGCTGATAGATTAATGCTCCATGAAGTGCTATTAGCCTTGTATAGACCATACTTCTCTGTTTTTACTTTTACTCAGCAGCTATCACTTCTGATCATTTTTACATTAATTGTACATAACACTGCTTTGCTTTAAACATATTATTTTAAAACATTTTGTTTCACAGTTCACTTCGCAGCTTGAAATTCTGTAGACAGTGGTCATAAATCTCTCTTGAAAGAAAATGAAAGTTGTCTGTTTTAATTTCCTATCAATTCCCCACTGGCCTGGAAAGGAAGATGGGACACACACACACACACACACACACACACACACAGAAAGAAAGAAACTTTCAAGCACTTGCAATTGTCTGTGTTTTACTGGTGGGCTGCTATTTTCAAGAGCAACAGATGACTTTCAAAATGCATATGTTTGAGGTTAGGGTTTGAAGACATATTTGGGATGAGGTGCAAGATTTTGAATAGAAATAGCAATTCAATTTTCAGATGTGACCAAAAAGGTGACAGCAATGAGATTTAAGAAATAGCACAGGTTCTGGGCTAGAGAGATTTTGCTTGAATTCTGGCTCCACGCTCACTAGCTCTGTGATCCTGGGCAATTACACTAATCTCTGCCAGTCTTCATTTCTTCACTTACACAGTGCTGGGCGAGTGGCGACGAAGTGCTATAAAAGAGCAACAACGATCAGTTACGTTGCTTAATCAGTTATTTTGGGGGGCAGGAGGGGCAGGGCATAGTGGCTTGTTTCTGCACGTTTTGGCAATAGCTATGGTGACCAGACTGGGGTTAGAGGAGAATTTTCAAGGTGGCCTACTTACCTGGCTGGTAAGTTGGCACTGACCATTGACCAGGGGCTCAACTAAGTCTGACAACTAGAATGCCTGTATGCGGCCTCCCAGCTCGGTGATCTCAGGCGAGTTAGACCACTTACACAGCCTGGCTTCCCCCAGAGTGAGTGTCCCGAAGGGATTGTCAGAAGCTGTGCGGCTTGTTACGCCGTCATCTCAGAAATCAGTAGTGTCACGTATGACATATTCTATTGGTTGAAGCAGTTGCAAGGCTGCCCAGATTCAGTGGTGACATAGACACTACCTCTTGATGAGAATGGGGGCAAAGCGACATTGCAGAAGAGCCTGAGCTGTTGTGGTGCTCTCGGGAAAATACCGTCTGCTGCAATGAGGAATATAAAGTGAAGTGTGTTGCATAGATTCTGTCACGTAATAGATGCTCAGTAAATGGCAACGGTTACTATTTCTGTTAATTATAATTGAGTGCCACCTAAGTCAAGTTTAAATGAGGTATTAGTTCTATCCTTGCTTACAGTTCAAGGTCTTTCTCCACAAACCGGTTCTTCCAGAACCCCTTCCTACACGAAAACCCCCATCAGTCATCCCGTTACATCGGACACTTAGAAATCACCCCTGACACCTCTCCTTCACCCACAACACACGAAGTGTACCTGACCCCGCACCAAGTTCCATTGGTAGTACCTTTCAAAACCTTGCCCAAGTCTAAGCTACCATCTGTCTTGCCTGAAATACTCATTGCTCTGCCTCCATTTGACCTTCCTACAATCATGTCTCCACATGGTAGTATCCAATCTGATCATGTCCCCAGTGTTAGGGAATATTCCAGTGCTTTGTAGGACCTGTAATATGTAGAGGCCGGGCTCCCTCCATCTCTCAACCTCATTTTGTAACACAGTTCACCCACACCATCTCCCTCTGAGCTTTTACCTGGACTTCTTTACTTCCTGGAAATCCTGGACAGGAAGTCCATTCACTTTTGCCACAGGGCCTTTGCATGTGCTGTTGGCCTTGGCCTGCATACTACTTGTCCTGAACTCTACACGTAGGACAGTTCTTCTTACTCTTTGCTTCTCTGGTATTGTTACTTCACATAAGATGATTTGGGCTGAATGATCAGAAACCCACCCTAAGCTGGCCTTTATGATAAGGACATCCAGTATCTTGTATAACAGCAAGGCCAGAGGTCAGAAAGGCCACAGAGTTGGTTGTCTTGGTGGCTCAGCAATGTCAATGTCAATGCCTGCTCTGTCTGGTCAGGTTTGGGGAGATTTTCCAGGACTTGCTCCCTGCTTTGCCTTCAGCCTAACGCAGGGCTCCTTCATGTTCACAAAGTGGCTGTCAGCAGCAGTGGAGCCAGGCTGCTGCTTTGTGTCCGTCTCCTCCAACCATGGAGAATAAACGCATTATGTCCACGTGGTAGTTCACGGGCCAAAGCGTTCCTCAGACCAACAATGGCCGCTGGAGTGGTATTGTGGTGTGATTGGTTTGGACTAATTGGGACCCAACAATATCAGCAGAAAAGGTGTTAGTATCTCCTGAGTCTCATGACTACGGGGGTCGGGGGAAGAAATTAGAGCAAGTGGGGAATGGATGCTGGGAGGCAGCCCATAGCACCCCCTTGAACGGCTGTATAACTCTCCTTGGTGGCATTTACCCTAGGTGGTAATTAAAAAAATTATTTTTAAATTGTGGCAAAATTCCCATAACATAAAATTTATCATCTTATTTTTAAGAGTGCATGTCAGTAGCATTGAGCACATCGACATAGTTGTGCTGTCACCACCCCGCCACCACCATGCATCCACCGAGCTCCGCATCTTGCAAAACGGAAATGCTATTCAACACTAAGTCGCCATTTCCTTCCTCTGCCCCCCGGCAACCACTGCATTTCCTGTCTCCGTGCACTTGGCTCTTCTTAGATACCTCATATAAATGGACTCATACGGTATTGGTCCTTTGGTGACAGGCTTATTTCACTTAGCATCATATCCTCTGGGCTCATCCATGTGGTATCATGTATCAGAATGTCCCTGTCCATCCTTTTCCGGGCTGAGTAATATTCCATTGGGTGGATTTACCGCATTTTATTTATATACACGTCTCTCGAGGGGCGCTTGGGTTGCTTCCATCTTTCGCTATTGAGAATAATGCTGGTATGAACTTAGGTTGTCATTTACAGTTATTTATGGGTGTCATTGGTGTTCGTTCTTACTCCTAGGTCTCCCCATGTTGTGAGTTTCACCAGGTGAAGACTGTAGCTCATTTTGCCCCTTAGCACTATCTCCTTAGAACCCATCGCAATGACCAGCAGAGGGTAGGCACTCATATTTGCTGAATAAATAAATGCATTAAATTTGGGTTATCTTGAAAATTACTTTAGTTTTCCATGGTTATACTTTCTTTTCTTTAAAACCTCATAATTATGTGAAAATATATATGAATCTATACCTGGGGAATAAAAAAAAGGAAGCTTTGTTACTTTAAAATACTCTACCAGTGGGCTACATACCTGCTTTTGATTATTTGGGGCAATCATACATTGATTTTTATGAGAGTATGATCAGACAGTTCAGATATTTATAATAAAATCTGAAGAGGTGTTTTTAACTTAGAATTTTGTTAAGATGATACAAGAACTTGCATGAAAGTTATTCATTTTGTTATGCTGTCTTCTTTACCTTGGACTAAGTTCAATGATACTTTAGTCTAACTATTCACTCTGAGGTTGGTTAGTATTTTAAAAAGTATTATGAAAAATTTCAAATGTATAAAAAAGTAGAGAGTATAGTATTATAAATGACTCCATGTACCCATGAAGCAATTAAATTTTTAAAATTTTATATGTTTCTAGTTATAGTTGATATGCCATATTATTTAAAAAATTATTATTATTATTATTTTAGTTTTATTCATTTTTATTTGGGGTGACATCTGTTAGCAAGGATTACATAGGTTTCAGGCATACAATTCTACAGTGCATTGTTATTATTTTTTAATGTGGGTAGCTCCCTGGCTGGGAATTGAACCCAGGCCGCAGCGTTGACAGCGCCAAAGCCTTAGCCACTGCACCACCAGGGAACTCCCCATATTATTTTATATTAGTTTCAGATGTAAAGATAGTGTTAGACATTTGTATAAGTTAGGCAGTGATTCCCCTGATTATTCTAGTACCCACATAGCTGTATACAGAGTTATTGCAATATCATTGTCTATGTTCTCTATGCTGTACTCTACATCCCATGATGCCATTTCAACAATTATTAACTCATGGCTGGCATTATTCCATCTGTGCTTCCATCCACTTCCCCTCCACCCCTGATTTGTTTTGGATCAAAATCCCAGACATTATATGATTTAACCCACATGGATTTCAGCATGTATTTAAAAGGTAAGAACACCTTAAGGAAACATAAAGACAATATTATATTGACATACAACACTAAAAATCATTACTTATAATAATGCAATATTGAGTCAATGTTCACATTTTTCCAGTGATTTTAGAATCTTTTTATGGTTTTTTTCTATCAGTGGTCAACTCAGTTCATACATTGCTGGATAGGCCTCAAGTCTTTTAAAATCTCTCCTCTCTCCTCCCCTGGTGATGTATTTGTGGAGAAACCACTGGTTTGCTCTGTAACCTTTTCTGTGTTGTGGATTTTGCTGATTGAATCCCTGTGGCATCATGCACCATGTGCCTCTGCTCTTCTGTGTCCTGTAAATTGGTAGTTAGGTCTAACTAGATTCAGGTTGGGATTTTGGACCAGAATATGACACTCCTTTCATGACGGTGTGTTTTTCCATTGAGATGGACTCTCTGTGATGCTAGCAGCCAGTCACGATTATTGCCTAGACCCACTGTTTCATTAGGTTCACAAAATAGGAGTTTCTAATTTTATCATCCTTCAGTTTTCCTTTAAGCTGGAACATTGCCATAAGGAGCATCTTCTCAGTAAACCTTTGAAAACCCTCAGATGAACTTTGTACAGAAAGGGCAGGAGACGTTTGTTTATTCTACCTTTTTACCAATTATTTTTTTTACCAGTTGGAGTAGCAGAAGGGATCAATGATACTGTTACTGATTCTTGTTACTGTTTTTCCTCTCTCCCCTCCCGTTTTCTGTACTTCCCTATCACTAACTCATCTGAACATAGTGTTAGCTGTGTTTATAACTAAAATATTTTAACTCATTTTAACAAATTGGACCGGTTTTAATGGGATTTGTTACTTTTTAATTTAAAAATTTTGAATTCTATTTGAAAGAAAACCTTTCTCCTTATATACTTGAGATATATATATATGTGTGTGTGTGTGTGTGGTGTGTGTGTGTGTGTGTGTGTGTGTGTATATATATATATATATATATATATATATATATATATAGTCAATTGTCTGTCAACTGATTATTATCTGGACTCTCCTTCCAAATGACAAGATACATACACAAAAATATACCCAGTGAAGCTTCCCAATAAGCTAATGTTTCCCTGATACAAATAGATGGATCTGGCTGGCGCATACTGTCTGCCTTCCTCTTCCATCTTCTTCCTACCTGGGAGGTGGGTGTCGTGGCTGGAGGGGTGGCAGTGACCATGCCACAAGAAGATTAACACTTACATGTGTACTTGGATAGGAATGGACACTGAGTTGGAACCCAGTTCCTTGATGAGGCCTTTAAGGTATTGCTCCATTCTCAAATTACGGTAGTTAACACCTTGTTATGTGAGTAAATCAGCCCCCCAGTTTTCTAAGCCACGATTTATTGGCATTTTTGGTATCTGCGGCTACGTGTCTTCCGTGACACATTTGTCCAAAGTCATGCACACACTAAGTGAGAGAGCCGGGTTTCACGTCCAGGGTTGTTACCATCTATAGCTTGTATTCTCTTACTGAATAGGGTGAAGAACCGTGGGCGAAGAATAGAGCTGAAGATGTCTGCGACGAGGCCCCTCATGGACGCTTCGATAACTCTCAGGTAGCTTTGTAGGGAAAAGGCAAGGATGCACTTGCTGCACGAGGGCTGTCCAGACCAAGTCCACCGTAAAAGCCTCAGGTTTGCATATTATGTGGCTGGGTACTTTCCGGACAGCCCTCGTAGGCACCAGCCTCCTCCTGTTCAAGGTCATCTGATTCTGAAGAAAAGCCCCAGATGAAAACACATCTCCTCAGGCAGCGAATGAGATGCTCTGGCCCCGTGTAATGAGCTGGTCAAATATACAAGCTTCTTCTTGCTTCTTATCCAATGACTTCCTACTTTCTATATGAAAGAGGTCTCTTTTATGAACCCCCTGCAAAGTACAACATGTTTTGGAAGATTCTGTCAAGTGAACTGCACTCAATAATAAATATTTTATTCACTTAGCCATTTAAATTTAATCAAATGCTCATATAATCTCTAATCATAATTTCTGATCTACATGACATTTAAACAAGGATACTTTCATCAGCCTCTACGGCCTTAAGTTGCGTTAGGATTTTAAAGATAATAGAAATGTCCCATGAATCTTTGGGTCATCTTTAGAGACTCCTGTGGGTTTGGGAATACTGCAGGAGACCCTGATCGGCAGACCCTGCTCTAGAGGCGGGTGGTCCACATTCCAGAAGTTGGTTGGGTCCCACCATGACTGAAGGTATAGAAGCAGCTTTCATTGAAACATGGATTTGCGTTTGCTTCAGGTTCCTCTTGGTATTACATCATGCTTCTGAGTTCTGCGAATCCAGAGTTACTCCCGATTGTCCTGTGGCCACCCATCTCCTGATGCTGGTCACCTCCCCCCTGGTCCAGGTGGTCCCTAAAACCCAACTGTGGAGTATTTTAGGAACCCTGTCCACAAGGATAAGGGGGACCCGGAATTGTCTTGCTTAGGTAGCCATCCTGCCTGCTTGGTGCCCTGCAGATGGTTCTGCAGCTTTCTTTCGCCAGCCCCTACCATGCTTCTTATATTCATCAGGGGTGAGCTCTGTCTTAACAGCACTTACTGAGCACCTTCCTGAGCTGGCACAGATGAAGGAGAGGATGTGGGCCTGATACCACCATCACCATGCAACCGCCATTTAGACTCAGTTCGTCCAACCCGTGGCCTGTGGGCTACATGCAGCCCAGAACAGCTTTGAATGCCGCCCAACACAAATTCTTAAAACATTATGAGATTTCTTTGTGACTTTTTTTTTTTTTTTAGTTCATCAGCTCTCATTAGTGTGAGTGTGTTTTAGGTGTGGCCCAAGACCATTCTTCTTCCAGTGTGGCCCAGGGAAGCCAAAAGGTTGGACACCCCTGATTTAAACCATCAACAGAAAGAGGAATGGCCAAGTGGTGGCTAGGGACAGCGCAGTGGGGGCCAAGGCTGAAGTAGCTGGAGTGTGAGCCTCAAGAAGAGAGGACATTGACCTTAGGGCATTGAGCAGGGGTGGCTGGGAGCCAGCATGCTGACCACAGCTCTGAGGAATGTGGAGGGACATGTTGAGGACAGGTAGATTTTGTCTGAGATGACCAGGGGAGAAAGCCTTCCCAGTTACCTCCTGTCTCTTCTCAGATTGTCTTCCGGCCACGAGCTTTGTCCTTGACATCTGCCTCATCTCTCTGTCCTGGCCTCTGGCCCATCCTCCCTCCTCTGGGGGAAGCAGAGCTGAAAAGGCAGCTTCTGCAGCCATCCACCGGAGTTATCTCCCCAGCCAGAACTTGGGTTTAATTTGCTTACTGACATTTCTCACTGATACACAGAGAATTATCAGTTGAGTTTTAATGACTCATATGTTTTTGAAGAATATGTGGAGGAGGGAGGAAACTAAATAAACCAAGGGGAAAAACATGAGAGAGAGAGAGAATTTTAGTCATGTAAGCCATGAAAGAGCCTCCGAGGTTTGCTTTGGTTTTGTTTGTTTTAGAAAATGACTGGAGGCCATCATGTTTGAACTTTTCCATTGTGGAGTCTGCTGAGAATTCAAGCAGGGCTGACCCCAGGAGATGGCTTTCTCTTCTAGTTCCTGCGATGAAGGGATGAAAGTCTGCATCTTATTAAGCAGATCCACAGGACTCGAATGGAAAGAAATGTGAAAACACAATTTTGCGCTCAAGCCTGGGAAGGAAAATTAAGTTTGGAGCGAGCCAGACGCACTTTGTGACTTCTTCAGCAACTGCCCAGGATGTGCGTGCGTGTGTGTGTGTGTTTGTGCGTGCGTGAGTGCATGCGTGTGTGCGTATGTGCGTGTGTGTGTGCGTTCGTGCATGTGTGCGTGTGTGCATGTGTGAGTGCGTGTGTGAGTGCGTGTGTGTGTGCGTTTGTGCGTGCATGTGTGCATGTGTGCATTTGTGCGCGTGTGTGTGTGCGCGCATTTGTGCGTGCGTGTGTGCGTGTGCGTTTGTGCGTGTGTGCATGCATGTGTGTGTGCATGCATGCATGATGTGTTTGTGTGTGTGTGCGTGTGTGTGATCTTCTGGCTCATAAACTGGTTCCAAAATTTCTATGGGGAGGCTATTTCTTTGCTACCATATTGGCTGGAAAACATCGTTTCCAGATGGAACTTACAATATTTTTTATGTAACAGGTCACTGTGTGACACGTGTGCTTGTGTGCGCTTGTGCCAGGAAAGCCCTCACACCCCTAACTCTACACATTTCAGGGTGCAGCCCAGGTGTCTTCCCTCCACCCCACAGCCTTCTCCCCCTTTCCGAGCACCCCATGGTCTGTGCCATTTAATGGAACACACACTGCCCTGCCGGCCTGGGCTCTGCGTAGTTTCAGGATGCCTCTGGCTCTCTCCAGTCGGCCTCTTCTCAGAGCTGTGGCACTTGCCATCCTGCTTTTCCTGAAGCACAAGCTAGGCCTGTCCTTCACTTCTCTGTAGTACAGTGTCTCCCGCACTACTGAGGGCTTGTGGAATGAGGAAGGAATGACAGGGCAGGTGAATATCAGCAGGTGCAGGGGCTCCTAGCGGGCTTAGCCGAAGGGGCCTACGCTACTGTGTTCTCCGTAGACCTTGCCCACCTCCTCATTGTGAGGAGGCCTGGTTCACCGCCTGAGCGGGAGGGCCCTGAAGGATTTCTCCTAACCCAGGGCCAGCCCCCCCACCCCTGGAGGCCATGAGGGGGACTCACTGGGGCTCCCTCTAAACCCTTGGCCCAGTAACACGGCTCACGGATGTGAAGGGTTTCTTCTCGTTTGGGGTCTATTTCTGAAGAGGCTCTTCCCTGACATGTTTCTTATTAAAATGTCCTGTAAGTGTTTCCCCCCCTAAACAAAGGTGCCGTCTTCTCCCAGAGGAATCTGAGCTGCCACATCTGAAGAGGAGGAACTGCTGGCAGCTCTCAGATGTCGGGGGCATGCTTCTGGCCGTCAGGATTTCAAAACCTGCGTGCGTGTGGTTTCAGTGAGAGCGCCCCGAGCTCGTTGATGGTCTCTGTCTGTCCAGCCTCCAGGGTCTCCTCTGCAGTTAACATCTGGCATGAGTGTGGCACACTTATTAAAATCGATGAACCAATACTGACATATTTTTATTATTTGAAGTTCATACTTTACGTTCAGATTCATTCTTGGTGTTGTATATTCTGTGGGTTTTGACATGTATCCACTGTTACTGTATCATATGTGAGGGCTGTCAGGAAACAATCGAGCCATACCTGCCTCTCTTTTTCCGGTGACGTGGCTGGGTACTTTCCGGAGAGCCCTCGTCTTTCCTATCCCATATTACATCATATTCACCATATAGTATCACCACTCTAAAACTTGCCCATGGTCCTACTCATCTCTCTTCCCCCTTTACTGAGCCCATGGCAGTCACTGATATTTTCAGAGTCTCCATAGTTGTACCGTTTCTAGAATGCCGTAGAGTTGGGATCACACGGTAGGCAGCCTTTTCTGACTGCTTCTTTCACTTAGCAACATGCATTTGAGTTTCCTCTCTCTTTTCATGGATTGACAGCTCATTTCTTTTTAGTGGTGAATGATATTCCACTATACGGATGCGTGACCATTTACCTATAGTGTACTGAAGACATCTGGTTGCTTCCAGGTTTTGACAATTATGCATAAAGCTGCTATAAATGTTCATATGTGGTTGTTTTGTGTGTGTGTGTATGTGCATGCATGCGTGTGTGTGTGTGTGTACGAAAGTCTTCAACTTATTTGAGCAAATACCTAAAATCATGATTGCTGAATTGTATGGCAAATCCATGATGAGTTTTTAAAAAACTGCCAAACTGTCTTCCAAAGTGCTGTATCATTTCCCATTCCCACCAGCATTGAATGAGAGTTCTTGTTGCTCCAAATTCTCATCAGCACTTAGTGTTGTTAGAGCTTAGACTTTGTGTGTAGTAGTGTCTTGTATGGTTGCTCCTAGCGTTTTAATTTGTGAATGAATCTCTAAAAGCATATGCTGATTTCCATATATCTATCTTTTTTGAAAAGGTTTCTGTTCATATCTTTTGTTTGTTTTTCAGTTGGGTCGTTCGTTTTCTCATACTTGAGTTCTAAGGGTTTTGCTTTTTTTGTACATTTTGGGTACAAGTCTGTTATCTGATATGTATTTTGTAATTTTTTTCCTCAGTGTGTAGCTAGTCTCTTTATTCCCTTTACAGTGTCTTTCATAGAGTAGAAATTTTTAATTTTAATGTTCTTTCACAGATTGTTCTGTTGATGTTGATGCTTGAAAGTCATCACCAAACCCAATGTCACCTAAATCATCTATGTTATCTTCTATAGTTTTATATTTCACATGTAGACCTAGGACTCATTTTGAATTAATGTATTTTTTAAAAAGGTATAATAAGTTCGGTATCTATGTTTGTTTATTTTTTTGCTCAAGCATCATTTGTTGAAAAGACTTTTTTCTCCTCTGAATTGTTTTTGCACCTCTCTCAAAGGTTAGTTCAATATATTTATTTGAGTCTATTTCTGGGCTGTCTATTCTGTTTTATTAATCTTTTTGTCAGTTTTCTTGTTAAAATCACACTGTCTTGGTTACTGTAGCATTGTACTAAATTTTAAGGTCAAGTGCTGTCATTCCTCCAACTTCATTACTTTCCATGTTTTGCTGGCTATTCCGGGTTTTATGGCTTTCCACATGAAGTTTACAATCAGTTTGTTGATGGCCACCAAGTTAGTTGCTGGGAATTTGATTGGGATTGCGTTGAGTCCATAAATCAAGTTGACATCTTAATATTAAATCTTCCTATCCATGAACATAGAGTATCTTTCTATTTATTTAAATTTTTTAATGAGAGCTTTGTAGTTTTCCTCATAATGGATCTTATACATGCTTTATTATATTTATACTTAAAAATTCATATTTTTGATATTAATGTAAATGGTACTGCATTTTTAGCTTCAAATTCTAATTGTTCATCACTGATATATAGATTTTTTAATAAGAAAAAATTCCAAACAAGCTCAAATATCCATGTGAACATGACCTTGCTTGGAAATATGGTCTTCACACATATAATCACGTTAAGATGAGGTCATACTGAGAGGTGTGGGCCCTAAATCCAACATACTAGTGTCCGTATAAGAAGAGAAGAGCGAGAGGAATACACAGGGAAAACAATCTCTCAGAGGCAGAGATTGGAATGATGTGTCTGTAAGCCAAGGAACACCAAGAATTGCTGGCAACCACCAGAAGCTGCCGGAAGGAGTGAAAAGGTACCCTTTTCCAGAGCTTTCAGGGAGAGGGCGTGACCCTGCTCACACCTTGATTTCAGACTTTTAGCCTCCAGAACAGTGAGAGAATGCATTTCTGTTGTTTTAAGTCACCCAATTTGTGGCATTTAGTTAAGTAGCCACAGGAAACTAGCACAGACACAAAAGAAGGTGTTTTCAGTCTCTTCCCATGAATTATGGGGTCTGGACAAATCTCTTGAAACTGCTATAACCCTGTTACAGCTCTGAAGAGACCCCACGTGAAGACGAGGGGGCTGGCAGGGTGGAAGGCTGCAAATAAGCCAGGCACGAGTTTCTGCACTCAACGATTTGGAGCGGCCTCCCTCAGTGTTTCCTGTTGTGTTTGTTAGATAATATGTTTCTCTTACCGTTTAGGCCATGCTGAGTTGATTTTTCTGTTACTTGCAGATGAAATGATTCCAAACTGATTCAGCAAGTCATTCAATCTCTCCACCCCTCATTTCTAAAGTGCCAATGGCAATGGTCTCCATTCCATGGGATTTTGGGGGATTAAATGAGGTGAGAGTGATCCAGATTTTGTTTTCTCTTCCTCTAATTTTTGTTGCAGTGAACATATTCAATACATGCCAGTTACTACTACTACTACCATTATCATTTTATTTTGTGTATCTTCACCCCTAACATATAGTAAACGTTCAATAACAATCTACTTTTGAATGAATGAATGAATGAATGAATGAATGAGGTTATTCTAATACAAGCGAGAACAAGGGAATGATAATGAAGCCAAAGCAAATCGTTAGAAGAGAGGGAGAGATTCGTTCTGCATTCAGGCTCCAAATCAAGAATTAGAGGCCACCTATGTTCTGGGCCAGGTTGGCAAGGGCTCACATCTGGGCAGTCTGGTGTTTTTATGCAGAGAGCCTTGAATTAAGGACTACTTATAGGGGTTGGCAGCTAAGCTGGGGTGCGGGAGGGGCAGGAGCCAGTGAGGTTCAGAGCCTGCCTTCACAAGTCCCCTGGAGTGCAGCCTCACACCATGAGCACAAGGATTAAGGCTGAAGTTGGGAGCTTTGTTAGGTCTCAGAGTTAAGGAAAAGGGTTTGCATTTTGCCTGAGGGAGAGAGACTCACTGTTTCTCCCTAAGACCTTGTTTGAAATTAAAGTCTTAGAACACTGGATTCAATTAACTACCAGTTTAGGAACCTTGGGGAATCTATCTTGCTGTGTGCTTCATTTTCCCTTACAAATTACCTCCTGTTTTCTTGCCTTCATATTTCTTCCACCTACAGAAAATTCTATTCTTAGGACTGGGTCAAGACCAGCTTTATTTTTACTGGATTAAAGGTGGGGAATACTAGGTTGGCTTTGCCTTCAAAGTCAATTTGCTAGAATCAAGATGTGTGTGTGAGTGTGTGTGTGTGTGTGTGTGAGAGAGAGAGAGTGTGTGTGTACGTGTGTGTGTGTGTGTGTGTGTGTGTGTGTGTGTGGGTTATCCGGAAAGAATCCAGCCACAAATGCTTCTATTTTTCATTTTACACAGCTGGCAACTTTCCAGCCAGTCCTTGTACATAAGTATACGTATTTGTATACGTATGTATATATTTATGCATGCATCTATCTAAATAGCAGTTGGAAGAGATGTACGTGTTCAATTTAATATAAGAAACTTTTTTAAACAAACTTTATTTCTGTCTCTAGTCTGAGACCATGCAGAATCAGAGATGAATGAGACAAAAATCTTTGTCCTAGGAGCTCACAGCTGGGTGGAGGAAAACAGCAGATAAATTGATAAATGCTTCAGCATGTGTCGATGCTATAAAATAGTCACAGTACTGAAGCTGACATGATGTTCTGAGAATGTTGAAGGGAGAATGGGCGATCTTTAGGGATGGGTAGCGTCACGACAGGCTTCATTCAGCTAAATCTTCCTTCAGCTAAATCTTGTGGTGGGAGCAGGAGTGTGCCAGGCACAGATCTATATAAAGATACAGGGCAGCTCTCTGAGGGAGGGGTTCAAACTATCTCTAGAATCAATCGGAATAAGGTGCCAGTTGGGTCGGATTTCTATTAATACACGTAGTTCCTACTATGTTTGAGATGTAACTGCCTCCTGTTTGATACACATAACAAAGTACTCATTTTGAATTTAATCTATTACAAACAAATTAGAATTTCTTTTGTTAGTCATAAACACAACTTCTACTCTCCATATAGTAGCTTTTGGCCCTTGAAAATTATTAGGTAAATAAAGAAATATTAAGAAGTAGGAGGCAAGTACATGTTGGGGGTAGAAGATGGACGTGTTTACTGTTCTACATTAGTGAGAGCGAGCGAGTGAGTGAGCCAGGAGGACCGCTGTAGTGGGAAGGGGGACCAGGGAATAGGCTGACCAGGCCCGTCGTAAAAGGGACAGAAAACAATGATCCTGTCCCGTTTCAAATGGTATGTCTGGTTAGCCTACTGCCATCTTGAATTGAGCCCGGTGAGACGAGGCTGACCAGATGTAGCGTTTGAAATGGGTCAGGACCATTGTTTTCTGTCCCATTTAAATCGGGACATCTGGTCAGCCTCCCAGGGGAAAAGCCAGGAAAAGACCCAGCATGGCTGAGGAAAGGCTTGGGGGATGGTGTCCCTTTCCATGACACGCCGTGTTTTAAGTGATATAAAGGCCTCCTCCACCCTCTCTATGCAATGTTGAGTCTCCTTGCTGACCGACACGCTTAGGACTGGCCTTTCGTTTTAAAGGCAGTGAAAGAAGACGATGAACAGGTAAGCGATGCATTATTTACTGACCTAAAGAAGAACGTGCTTAACATTTTTGTTAATAGAAAAAACGCTTTCTCTCCATTGACACCAAATAAGGAGCGACAGGTATTTAGGCATAGCGGCTTGCAGGAAGGCCGCCTGCCCAGTTTCCTTGAGGTGGAGGGAGGAGATGTGGGAAGCCACGGAGGCCTGGCCCGCTGCTGGGAGCCCAGCAGGTGGTTCGGTGAGGCCCCCAGGGCGGATGGGAGTTTAGGGTGGGTGGGAGGGGAAGGAGCAGAGACGGGCAGGGACTGGCTCCTGAGGGGGCTGCATGCCTTTGGAGAAGTTTCTATTGGTCCCAGTCCTGGAGCTACGGACAGCTACCAAGGAGCTAGGTCTCTCGTCAGCGGCATCTTAGACTATGGAGAGGGATTGCAAGGAAGAATGTAACGGGCTTATTTTCACTACCTCCCTGGGTTGTTCGGAAGAGGAATGTGAAGTCTGGAGAACGGGTGTATCTCTGTCCCGTGACATTCAGTGAAAGGTGACAGTTACTTACGTTGAGCTAACGTTCGTCTCCCTGTAGTTCCCCCCAGTAACAGAAAAGAACCCAAAGGCGCGTGAGGGTGAGGGTGCCGCCTGGCAGCTGGGAGATAGGTGGGCGCAGGTTTGCGTTCCAGCTGTCTCTTATCCGTGGGACCTCAAGTGCGTTTCTGTCTTCCCGAGACCCCTGAACACTAGGACTTCTTAACCGAAAGCGAGGGTATGGGTGCCCGTACCAGTGCTTCCGGGAGAGACAGGTGAGACTGCAGACGTGATTATTTATCACAGCGCTTGCTACACACTAATACGAATTTCAGCCCACTCACCAGTTTGGGTTCTGTCCTTTGGAGTCACACAGAGAGGCCTTCTTTACATATGACGACGTTTTAAACGTTTAAAGATACTTCCTGCTGCCCCCTGAGTCTTCCCTCATGCAGGCTGGGCATCAGTGACTGCCCACATACCCGGGGCGCCTCTCCTCCCCACCTAGTGTCCCCTTCCCCACCCGAAGTGGGAGCGCAGGCTGGATGACGTGCCTCCAGTGGGGACTGCTCTGTGTCGCCTCCAGTGGGGACTGCTCTGTGTCGCCTCCAGTGGGGACTGCTCTGTGTCACCTCCAGTGGGGACTGCTCTGTGTCCAGCAAACTCAGAGGCCAGTTCTCTCATGGACGCTGGTGAACGCACTATGGATTATCTGTGCATGTCTCCCCTGCCCCGTGGAGAGGCTCCAGGAGGGTCAAACAGGTCTCAGATGAGTGCCTGATGGGCACAAAGCCGGAACCAAGTGGCCCGGGTCCCCACATGAACAGCAAGCACCCTTTTCCTCCTGTGCTCTGGGATGAACCCACAGGTACTTCTCTGGGTCAGACCCTCCAGGTCATTGTTGCTAGTGAAAGAGTTGTTACCTACTGTGTCAGCAGCTGCCCAGCATGGGCAGGATGACCTAGAAACCCCGGGCTGACTGTCCTGCTTGCGTCTGCTGACCAGTCCTTAAAACGGGAACGGCGCTCACGGGCGTTTTAGGGGGATGCGGTGTCACTCGCCCTAACGAGCGGCCGTGAGTAGCCGCTTCGCAGGGTGCATTTCAGCAGAATGCATGTCGCCTGGAAAAACACCCGTGAACAGACAGTACCACGGACACACTTGCCTTGGCCTTCCGGTCCGGCGCCACACGCTGTCACTCGTCACATTCGGCGAGGCGTCAGCCAATCAGAGCTGCCTGCTCCCGCCCGCACCGCCTTCTTTCCTTCCTCCCTTCCTGATTGGCTGGCGCTGTTTCTCGCACTTGGACACCACGGCTGCGCAGCGATGTTGTTCACATTCTGCTTGTCCAGCAAGGGTCACTCCAAATGTCAGTGCTCAGGCGCCTTCTCTGCTTTTCTCCACGAAAGAGGAAATCATTTCTTTTTTCTCCAAACGTCCCTGATTCTTTCTTCTGAACCTGTTTGCATGTCTTAGCTCCCCTAAAATCTGAGCTCCTCGAGGCCAAGATTTGCAACTTAACATCTGGGTACCTTACATCTTCGAGAAGTATTGCAGCATGAGGTCAAAGGAATGGGCCCTAGGTCAGGCTCACAGGTACACACTGGGCTCTAGGACTAACCTGTTGTGTGACCTTAAGCACTTTTTAGCATATTGTATTTGCTCAACAAATGCCAGTATTCACTAGTTATATTCCTCATAACACACAAGACAGTGCGTGGTCTCCATTCTGTGCTCATTCAATATTTATTGAATGAATAAATAAAAAAGCAAACGAAAAGTAGTTTGTTTTTGAGTGTTTGTTGAATGAATGAGTAATTGAATGGATATGGAAGGAAATTTGGCAAGTGGACTGCTTTTCAGTGAACCAAAAACTGATCTACAAATGTTATGCTCCAAATTTTGGGTCTCTCATCAACCCCCTGAAGCACCCCTCCCTTAGAACCATCTGCCAAGAGATGATACAGCTTGGGCAGTATTTAATTTTATTTATTTTCAGGGTGACTATTTTATTCCAAAGAGCTGTTTTGAGTTTTTGCAGATGGAAGGAAGACATTACTTGGCTCACTGGTGGGGGAGGCTGGTTTCTCTACAACAGCTGAGCTGAAAACTTTTTGCCATTATTACAACCATGGATTTTCTGAGGGCACAAGAGTTTAGTAAGGTCCCCAGGCATGGCGGCTTTCCCTGCATGATGTAGGATGGGGACATTCAACTCGCTCTCCTGTTCTCACCCAACGAGAGAAGTCACACAAGCTCGAGGGGTGGCGGGATCACAGTTTATGCCGCCCCCAGGATACATCTTTCATCTTAACTGTGCTTATTCAGCTGTGGGAATGCACTGGTATCTAGCTGATTCCTGAAAAAGTGCCCAAGCCCATGGGAAAACACAACCCAAAGCCTTTTGAGATGAGGGCCTGATGGGGGGTGGGAGACAGGAGGAAACTTTCCATCTTACCTTCTGATATTCTTTACTTTGTGTGCAAAATACTTCCAGTGATGCCTGCAGGCATCATTCTGATCAGAGCTGATAAAGCCCTTCCCCTTCCTAGGAAGAGTCCTCTCTTTTTGACTAGTTTCTTAATTTGTGCTTTAGTGTGGAGACAAGTCATCTAAAATCATACAGCCACAGGTCCTTACTTGCTAGGGTCTGTGATCATCACCAGTGGTATAATATCTGCTAATACAGCACACAAGAATTAAGTCATTTCTATGTGCCAGGCACTGGGGTAGTTGCAAGTTAAGAATAAAATTCAGAGGAAAAACAAAACAATAGTTACTGTTAACATATGTATATATTTCGTGTGCCTATGATTTGCCAGGCCCTTGATATAGATACTTTTGTATAATAATAATGAGACAAAGCAAGGTAGAAATTATTTCCATTTTATAGAAATACAGAGACTGAAACTGACAAGTGAGAGAATTCGCCTTAGATCACTCAGGAAGGTGCGAAGTGTTTGGGGTGAGCTTTTCAATATTGGCATCTGGAGAGGGGCAGTGTGAAGGATGCAAGGCACCCTGGGAAGAGGAATCAGTAGGACAAAAGCAGGGAGCAGGAAGGCCGGGTCAGATTCTGCAGGTTTGCGTGTCCCTGTCTTCTGGACCAACATGAGAGAGAAGTTTGAATTGGGAGGTAGGCTTGGTCTGATGAAGCAAGGCTTGGAATACCAAGCTGTGCCCGTTGGGGTTCATTCTTAGACACTTGGATTATTGCTGTCACCGACTGTATTTGAAACTGGGCCCTAACGCTGAAACCAGACCCTAATAGTTTTTTGTTTTCTTTTTCTAGTATTAAGTGTCTTTCTGAAGATAGCAGCGGGCTTCCTCATAGTCTCCCAGAGACCACCAGCCCGAGCTGGATCAGGCTGGTCCCAGAGGCTTGAACAGCACAGTTAACAGCTAAATAACCCTAAACTGACCCCAAAGGCACAGCGGAACCACGATTCACGGTACTTAAGGAACAGAGATGCCACTTTTACACCCGGAGACCATTAAGACGTGAGCGGGTCCTTCAGTAAAGAAAACCCAGTACAGGGACCCAATTAGGAAACACATAGGACTGATAAATCCAACTCTGCCAGACTGGAATTTCTTTGTTCTGCCACATTCCTAATCTCAGAAGGCTTTAGTTCCAAGACTACCCAACCGGACCCCTCGAATTAGAATTAAGAAACACGTATAACCACGCCTTACCCTCTCCTCTTAAAACTGACCCTAAGCCTTTGTTTGGGATACCAATTTGAGCTTCATCTCTGGTCTTCTCATTTGGCTGGCCTGACAAATAAACCTCCGTTTCTCTGCAAAAACCTGTCATTTTGGCTTCTCTGTGCATGATGGTCATCAAACACATTGCCTTGGTTCCGTAACATATATGGATTAATTATAGGTACAATTGAGTTAATAAGGATTATTAATCAAATAATCCACCAGTGATTTTTATTGTCTTTCTCCATTAGAAGAGCAACATTTGCTCATTATAAACATTTTGAAGAATGCAAAAAAAAAAAAAAAGAATTAATCTTTAAATCATTTCTTAAAGCAATTAACTACACACAGTTGGGTCTACTTGCTCTCAGTCGTTTCCCTTCCCTTCAAAAAATTGGGTTATTACACAGCTGTGGTACATATACACAATGGAATATTACTCAGCTGTAAGAAAAGATGAAATATTGCCATTTGCGACAAAATGGATGGACCTGGAGATCATCATGCTTAGTGAAATAAGCCAGACAGAAAAAACAAAGAACTGCATGACTTCACTCATACGCAGAATATAAAACTGAAAGCAAAGAAAAAAGAAATGAACAAACAAATAACCCATGGACACAATCAATAGTTTAATGTTTATTTGGGGACGAGTGGGTTAGGGAGGGGAGAAAGGGCAGGGGGTGGGAGAGGAGGGGGGGAAGCTAAATATAAGGTGATGGAAAGAGAAGTCACATGAGGTGGTGAACTTACTATACAATAAGTTGACAATGCACTGTAGAATTGTATGCCTGAAACCTATGTAATCCTTGCTAACAGATGTCACCCCAATACGTCTAACAATAAAAATGAATTTTAAAAAAATTTGGGTTCTTTGGTTTACATAATGATAATTATACTCAACATAAAATTTGGTACTATTTTCTACTTAATACACAGGGAATCTCTTTTATGTGTTATAAAGCCTTTAAAAACAGACAGTTTAATGATTACCATCTACTAATTGAACATACTACCCTTTACATAAACAAGAGCTCAGAGTCAGATGTGTAGGTGTTCTGTGCTTTTGACACCGATAAGTAACATTTTGATGAGCATCTTTGCGCTTGAAGGTTTTATGATAGTTAAATGGTCTTTAGGATGAATTCAGGCGTGGTGCTGCCAGATGACAAGTCACATGTGCTTTTCAGCTCCTCCATCATAAAGCAAACTTCAGCACTTTTTGGGTGTATGTGCCTGTTGCATTTTCCTCTCACATCCCTGTCACACGTATAGCCTGTCTCATAAAGGTCAAATACACACAGCTGAGATGAAACTCCTGCGCCCTATGGGAGACTTAAAACTGCTTAGAGTATCTTGTTTTGCTGGAAAGGAACTTCCTTGGAAGCATGGGAGGGACTTCCTGTTCATTCTGCTGAATGACCTCCCGATGCTATTGCCCGAAAGGCTTCCGTCTCTCAATGAGGAGAATGCATAGGTCCCGCAGAATGTGTCTGCAGCTACCCACTGTCCCAGATTCACCAAGTGGCTTGAGGCTCTACCTTAGAGGCTTACGAATGAGTGATCTATCGTACTTGTTGGATGACTAAGCCACCAGCATCACAAAGCTCACAGATGACTAATAATTATTCTCATTCTACAGTGTGTGATTTTTCAAATGAAGCCAACAGGGCCTCTGCCCTTTTGTTCTGTGATTCACTCCTGTAAAATACTCAGTGGTGAGACCGGAGAGCAGCAGAAATACCAGTTGGTTCTCCTTGCCCTTCTCTCCCGGCTCACTTTGATCACTTCCCTCTCCCCCCGTGTCCCAGTCCCACTGGGGCTGCACCTTCATCTGACAGACTTGGGGAGAGGCCTGGGCTGCCCACGGGTGAAGAATCAGACTTTGGATTTATAGTGACAGTTTCACATCCAGGAGTCATCATCGCCCAGATCTGTGATCTTGGGCAAATGACTTGGCTTCTCTGAGCTTCAGTGGTTCTTGTCTCTCAGGTAGAGATAAAGAAACCAGGGACAGAGTTGTTATGGAAACTAACGGATGGAAAGTGCTCAGCGCAATGCTAGGTACAGGCTGAGAGCGCAACACATGGTAGTTATCACTAAGTTTAGCTCCTAGTTTTCATGAGGTCATCTTTAAAGAGTGAAGTAGCTGCATGATTTGGGGACTTAAAAAATGTCTCTGGTGTTTTGTTTATTCCCCTTAAAAACCAATTATTAATGTAATTTCTAATTTGCAGTGTGGGAGGGGAGATAGAAGGTGATATTACAAAGTGCCTGGCACAGTGTAGCTGGTCGGCACACACACACATGCATGCACGTACGACATACATACATGCACGCATGCACGCACGCATGCATGCACACACACGTGCACACACACACGCACACATGCACGCACACACGCGCGCGCACACACGCATGCACACGCATGCCCACACGCGCACACACACACACACGTGCGCGCACATGCGCACACACACATGCACGCGCGCACACACATGCACACACATTTGCTTTCTCCACTCACAGCTGACTGAAAATTGCCTCTGTGTGTCCAACCTCCTGCTGTCTTCAGGGTAGAAAGTATTAGTTCCTAAATTCCGACCCTGCATTAATGAACCCCAAACAGTGGCTTACACACTGGCACGGCGAGAAGAAAAGAGTTTCGGGGCTCCTGCAAATGAGTGGGGCCTGAGCATGGTTTGACGTCTCATCCTGGATGGATAGTGACCAGGTACAAACCTAGAGAGGTTGGGCGCTGGGCGGCACAGTTTGGAGTGAAGACTACAGGGCTCGTCCCCTGATGTTTTGGACCAGGAAGTATGATGGCACACGCGTCCAACACTAGAGCAGAGAGGGGGCGCCACCTCTAGGACTGCTGCTGAGCCACTCTGTCCATCCGGCACTCACGGGAAGTCTCACCTTGACTTAGGAAGGACAAGGACATGCCATTTCTCGTAGCTAGTGTGGGGGAGATTCGCGCTGAATACACTTAGATGCATCACGCACCACGCGAGGCAGGGCCTTTGGGAAGAGCCGTGCATCTGCACCTAACTGCTCCTGACCCGGAAGACGTCGCTCGGTTGACAAAAACCAAGGACAGAGACAGGGAGATAGGACATTTGGGGGAAATGTTAAGGTGCCTGTTTCTTTGGTGGATTTGATAGAATAAATGGAAAAATGGAAATAAAGTAACTTTGCTTCCAATACTCTTTAAAGATCTAAATTCATTTTAGTCTTTTAGCAAAATCAAGCGTTTGTCACATGACTTGTTTTGTTCACATGTTTTCCTTTGGAGGTCTGAAGGCCTGGCGTGGTGGTAGGGAGGTAAACTTCGAATCATTTGGAATGTGGTGGTTTTTTTTTTTTATTTTTTTTTATTGCTTTTGCTATTTTGTTGAGAATGAAAAGGAAAGGCACTTAAAAATATCCCCCGTGTCTGATGTTGTTGTGTTAACTCTTTCTTACCCATCAGGTAGCAGAGACCGTCACGTCCTCTTTGCTTTAGTGATAACAGGTTCCTTCCGTTGCAAAGACCAGTGTCCTCTCCTCCTCTCCACCCAGGGCCATCTGGGCCTGAGGCTGGGGGATCTGAGCGGGAGGAACCGAGCCCGCGGGACTCTGCCCCAACTTCCTTTCTCTGGCAGTGGTCCTCTTGGCTCTCTTGGTCGGTGACAGGTCCTTTGGGGTGCCGCGGAGAGGGGGAGGACAAGGACAAGCACTGCTTGTCAGGTGGGCTGTGGTCGCCGTCCCCTCTATTGGCATCGCTCCTGCGGTTCATGGCGATGGGACCTCAGGGCCCTGTCCATGGTGTTTTCCCCTCTCGGTGACTCTCTCCTGGTGGCTCCATGGTCAGTTTTCTCAGGTTTCTCTTCCAGGACCTCCCAACTGCAGAAGGCCTCACTGACATCTCCCAGCTGTCCTTCAGATGCCCCCTTGGGAGGCCACCCACTGCCTCCTGCCTCCCTGGGCCTCTTCCTCGGCAATCCGCTCTCTTACATGGACGACGAAACGATGGGCCTGGACTGTCATCTACGGTGTCCCCTTGACTCCAGAAAGTTGATGCATCTTTGCCATGACAACGAGGGGAACAGGCTGCTCCACAGGTGCCCCCTCCTTGCCCTGCTCTGTCTCTAAAGTTCTATTTACCTGTTTTGGTAGCAATGGAGCAACTCAGCGAGGCTTCTGTCTCATCGGGCAGCCGTCCACAGATTGCTGTTTCAGTAGTTCCTTCTTGCAGGTGCTCCCAACACTGATGAGTTCCTTTCTTGAAGGGCACCTTTCGTCTTTCTCAGACCCTCTGTTTAGCTCTTGGGTGTGCCATAGCCCAGCATTCCTACCCGACCATCGCAGACTGCCCCTTTCCCTGCCTCAGTCTTTTGTAGACGGAAGTAGAGGTGCTGGTGCGCTGAGTGCGGGCCGAGGGCAGCAGTACCAGGTTATCCACTCCTTGGCAAGCCTGGAGGAAGGTGTGCAGCGCCATGTGGACTGTGTGCGGCACTGAATGACTGTTTGCGCTTTTATTTGCTAATTCCGGAGGAAGAGAAAAAAGTCCACTTTTTGTATATTTGCAACACACACGCACACACACGCATGCACGCACGCACACACACGCATGCACATACTCGTACCCCAGAGGTGAGAGGCACAGAGAAGAGTAGCTTCTCCACTGAAGAGTTAACAGCAGCTCGCGTTGGGCGGCAGTAAGATTAGAAATTATTTGTGTTTTCTTTTCTGTGCTTTACTGCATGCTCCACATTTTTCCCAATGAAAGTGTATCAGTCTTGAATAAGAAGATAAAGTACAATAAACACAATTAAAAAGATATTTCTAAGCTGCCGCATCTTTCAACTGATGGACCAGATGTGCGGGGCCGGGGCCTGGGCTTTCTGACCTCCCAGGGCTCTCTGCAGGCTCATGATTTTATGACACATCAGCTGTTCCGAATTCCTGCAGCACCTGCCACAACAAAAGGAGACCCTTTGCTGAGCATACTAATGCGGCTGCACACGCCTGTGTAGAACAAAGAAACCCGAACGAGGAGGTCATTGAGCCTCCCTTGGACAGCGTCCATCCCACCGGACCCTGGGCCCTCCAGGGGAGATAGTCCACCTGCGAGGGAAGACAGCCATGTCCAGAGAGAGTCCCTGCCATCTGCTTTTGTCCTCCCTGGTGGTCTCCTCCCATTTGGCAGACGCCTCCACTCCAGCCTCGGACTAAAGCATTTTGTGTCTGCTCCTCTGTGATGTCTCTGCATTGTCTCATGGACCCAACTCTGCCCCACACATCACAGCTGTGCCTGGGAGACAGGTCAGCTTCCCAGGAGGCCAAGGCTCCCGGAAACGGTCTGCTCCCCCATGCTTTTAGCTTCTCGGGGCCCACGCTCTCTCAGCCCTGCCCCCCAGAAACGGGCTGCTCCCCCATGCTTTTAGCTTTTCTGGGCCCACACTCTCGTAGCCCTGCCCCCGGAAACGGGCTGCTCCCCCATGCTTTTAGCTTCTCGGGGCCCACACTCTCGTAGCCCTGCCCCCCGGAAACGGGCTGCTCCCCCATGCTTTTAGCTTCTCGGGGCCCACACTCTCACAGCCCTGCAGTTTCTTTGATTAGTCTTTAAAGTTAGTCACTCTCCACTCGTCTTCACTGAGAGAAGCATGCTGATGTCCATTTCTATGTATTATAGTATCTTTTCAAAGATTGGGTGATGTTTTCCCATTTTCCCCATGTGGGGAATGCTAAGGAAGGAGAGCACGTCCCTTCCCGAATCCTTCACTCACTCTTTCCCAAGGCCAGTGTGATTGGTCTAACCTCAACGCTCACGGGGACATGTTTGCTGGATGAGGTCCCCGTGCCTTAAAGACAGGGTTCCAGTCTGCACGCTTCCTGGAATTTGGGCACAGTAGACTCTCTTCCACACTTTCCTTTAGTGTGGTGGGCACCCCTTACTGAGGGTTCCATCGTTTCTCCCCAGGACAAGCTGGTGCTCACTGAACTTTCCACCAAGCAATGGAGCTAAGCAGGTCTGTCATTCTCGAGGCAGCTGGCTGGCTAAGTGAACCTAGGGCCCTGTTGACCAGTTCTATGTCTTCCCTCTCCAGCATTCTTGAGCATTGTCCCCTCAGACCTACAAACCTAAGACCTGATCCTGAATTCAGCTTTCACCAGGGTGCTGCATGGAAACTGTCCCAAGCCTGGAAACCCTTGGGTCAAGTGGTAGGTCTCCATTGCCCATTGTGAGTGTCAAATGGAGGTGAGAAAGGAGGCCGAACACATCCTGTGGAGGGTGGGGGTTGGGCAGACAGTGCACTTAGGGAAAACGGGGTGCCCTTCCACGGCCCCACTTTGGAATGAGCTGCCACACACTCCTCGGATCCCACTGCCCCACTGGCCCACATGAAGATGCTTCTGTAGGAACTCGATGCTTTTGGAATGATGTGGGTGGGATTCTCATATGCTCCCAGGATCCCTCCCAGCCAACAACAGGAAATCACACGGAATTATGGGGGCTTCCGTGAGCACGCCAGTCTCCTGGTGCAGTATGTAAATTCCAACTGGCCCCCAGAGGAGTGGAATCCATGATCTCATTGGCAGTCACTCTGACCAGCTAAGTCTGGGACGGTCTGGTGGGAGCTGGTGCACGTGGCATAAGATGGGAGGTTTAACAACATGCCCTTCATGTCCTCCAACCCCTTGTCTTCAAGAGTAAAGAATCCAAGATGCTGTGTGAACTTGGATCCTTCCGTTTACTGCCCGATAAGAAGGAACAAGTCAGAAGAGGGTCATGGCCTTTTTGCTTTATGACAGTGGTCATCCTTTACCCAGATGGATGTTGTGAGTCAGTGAAGAGACCCTCCTGGTCCAGGGAAGGGGGGATGTGGCACAGAGGTTAGAAACAGGGCTAGGATTCAGGCAAACTGGGTTTGAACCTGACTTGGTTAAGTACTAGCTGTAAAACAGTGGACAAATGACTTAAACTTTCTTAGTATTCCTTGTCTGTCTTTCAGGAGATGAGCACAGTGAGAAAATGAGGAATAATTACGATGGACTCATGGGATCTTTGTAAGGATTAAGTGAGATAATGTAATGTGTGCAAAGCGCAGGGCCCGGCACCGGGTAAGCCCTCGTCACACGGCAGCTAACATTGTGTCTCAGTGTTCTACTCTAAGCATGTCCTGTCTCCCCGAAGTGATGGGTTAGGAGGGGAGCAAGAACTACTGGGAGCAAGGAGAAGGAGTCAGGGCAGATGGCAACCCTGGGGGGGGGGCGTGTCCTAGATCAGGGACCAGGGCAGGAGGTCACTCAGGACATGCTGAACGATTTGCAGATGCACACGTGCTTTCCGCCTAGACGTCCTGGGAGCCGCTTCAAAGCCCGAGTGGGAACGTGCCTAGCTGCTACTGAACAGGACAGCTGACTTCACTGAAGAGGCTGGTTCCACGCACAGATTTTCGCTAACTTGCTGGGTACCTGTGGCAGATTGCAATGGTGGCTTCCATACTTCAGTCCTTTTGCCTTGTCCTTTGCTCTGTGACTTTGCACATCCTCTTACTAAAGGTGGAATCTTTTACTCCTTGAGTCTGGATGGCATTCTGACTTGTTTCAGCCAGCAGAAGGCACTGGAAGGAACGGCTTCCCGGCACCAAGCCTAGACCTCAAAAGGCCTGTGTGTGTCCATAATACTCACTGTCTGTTCCTCTGCCACGGCCATGAGGACACTCTGTCACTCTCTGGAGGCGGAGAGACACGTGGAGCGGAGCTGCCTCACCCCATTTACCCCTGCAGAGGCTGGCGGCCTGCTATGGGAGTGAGCCAGGCCAAGTGAGCACGGGGCCTCAGAAGAGCGTCCTAGAGACACGCGGTAAGGGGCGTATCGTGGTGTGAGGTTTGGCCCGGTTTTTCTCATGTCGCGTTACTGTGAAGGCAGAGGAGTGGAAGTGACCTTGGTAACATGACTTCATTTTATTCCTCACCTTGGACCCACTCGTTCATTCGACAGGTACGGAGTGTCTAGCAGTGTCAGCCCTGCACGGAGGGTTGTCGGGAAGACAAGCGGGAGGTCACAGCGCGTCCACCAGAAGCATGTCGGGAGGAACAGGAATAAGTCCAGCGAGCAGGGGTTCGGCTTAGTGTACTCACCGGTGTCTGTACCCCCATCACCTAGAACGGGAAGCTGGCGCTTAGTAGATGTTTGATAAACGTTTCGTGTCTTATGCACGCACATGACTGTGTGTGAGTGTGTGCACCAGACAACTAATTAAATATTTCACAAAACTACATATGCTCTTTTCTCTCGCCCCCCTTTGACTGGCAGAAGGACTATTCCCTCTTCTGCTTTTTTTTATTTTGCTTCCTTCTTCTTACGATGTCAGCAGCAGAAACGCCAGCGTGCTATAAACTCACCTCCGTAATAGAATGTAGATGCATAAATCAGAGCAGCGTCGAACGGGCTGTCTGCAGTAATGAATGCTCCGAGGCAGCCTGACTGGCAGTGTGAGAGAGATTACACGAACCACTGCCGGGAGAAAACACAGCGTCACGAATAAACGCAGCCCTGAATTATTTATGTATTTTGGGCATTATTTTCTCTCCTCTCCCCTGCAAGGCCTGTGACTGATTGTCACCGCGAGCTGAGAGGGCCTGAATTTGGCTGTAAAGGGAAAACAGTTGCTGTTCATCTTAAGTCAAGTTTCGGGGTGAGGGATGCGCTCTGTGGGGAGCAGTGGCAAGGCTGGCAGTGTGGGGCAGTGAGCAGACACAGCTTAGAGTTCAGCACAGAAGCTTCTGCTCCCGAGGGGCTGGAGGGCTGTGCGAGCCCCCCGTGGGGCGAAGTGGCTGCAGGACAGGCTCAAGGTCCACCTGTACCTGGAAGATTCTACTTTATTGTCTTTCGTGCACAGGTTTCAACCTAAGAGTCTGTCGTGGGAAAAACACAACAGTGTTTTACTGTAAAGGACGAAGTTCGGAAACCGTTGGCCTGGCTGCCTTGGAGCCTGACCTGGACTTCACCCTCTGCTGCCTCGGAGAGCCCCGAGGAGCCCTGAAGAACCGATCACGCCAGGGCTGCAGTCCCGCTCAATTCCATCGGTTTCTGGAGAGGGGGTGGGGCATCAAGATATTTAGGGTCACGCAGGCGCCTCGGGTGGGCAGCCAGGGTCGGGAGCCACGGCTTCAAACACTTCATTCACCCGGCAGGGCGTGTCCCCAGGGCACCCCGCAGCGGGCGGGGGATAAAGCGAGGAGCAAGACGGGCCCAGCTCTTGCCTCCGTGGAGCTCTCCACTCAGCAGAGAGCCCAGCAGGGACATACACAGCTGCAATCGGCGGGTGCGCCCCGCTGTGATGGTACAACATGCTTTAATAGGATACACAGCAATAATAATAATAATAATAATAACAATAATAATAATAATACTCTTTACTGCTGGGATGGCATTGTTTTTTGCCTTAAAAACCAACCAAACAAACCGTCCTAAATGACTTAGATGACGTGTCTTATTAAATTCTCATCCCAGCTCTGTAGATAGGTATAGACTGGTTTTACAAATGAAGAACCTGATGCCCAGAGAGGGTAAGTAACTTCTCCAAGGTTACCCAGCCCATGGTGAAGTATGGAGTGAAGGGCTCCCTATCCAGCCTGAGGAGTCAGGACGGTATGTCCATGCATCACATCCCTTTGACTGTACCTCAGAGCTGCAGAGGTCACGGAGCTGAAGGTGTGTCCACGTGTATGTTGTGGAAGGAAAATTAGTATTTTCCAAGGCATTTCACTGGCATAGGCAGGAACTTGTACCCCCACCCCCCAAAACACACACTCAAAACATGGTTTATCTTGTTTGCAGCTGCCTTTGTTATGGAATCTGAAGAAAATTTCTGCCAAAAATTTCTGGAGAGAAATAAGCAAGTTTTGATCTAAAGGCATTTCAAGTACTCTCATCATGTCTACTTGAATCCATCTCTCTCCCAATCCACTATGGCTTCTTCTTAAACCACTGAAGACCCCAAACCTAAATGCTTTTTAATGATGTCTGTATCTTCACAGCCTTCCCCCCAGGGGGCCAACCCTGCACCCCACCAAACTCCTAAACATACACCTTTCAGGAAAGATCAAGACCAGCCCTAGAGCTCCCGGCATTGGCCTCACGTTAGCCATTTGGGGATGGCCAGAAACCAAATGGAGCTCCTGCTTTTCCCCCAATGCAGGACTCTGGGTCTTGGGTGTGCACACTCTCCTGTTGGCCAGGGAAGGGATGGTTGAGGTGGCAGTGGATCTGGATAAGGTGAGAGGGATAATCAATCCATGTGTGTCAATGGATACACCGCCACGTGAACGGGACATGCATGCAGAGAGCTGCTCTTCATTTGACTTGATTTGCTCTTAGAATACCCCAAAGAAGATAACACTCCAAGAATTTCAAGAGAATTGTTGCTGTTGGGAAAGAGAAAAGCAAAATCCAGGATTTAGCACTAATAGAAGCCCTGCTTCTCTCATAAGCATTACAACACATCTGCACACACGTGCGTACACTCACAAAGCAGTATACCTGGAAAAGACTAAGAAACGACACTTTCATTTAAAAGTGTGCAAACAAGCGCAATGACAGCCAATGGCACAGGCCCGCGCTTGGCCACGCCTCATCTGAGAACCCAGTTTTCCTGACCTCCCATGGAGGGCTCCTCACCGTGACTCAGATTTCACTGTGTGCTCTTCTGCCTTACAGTCCCATGATGTGAGGAAAATTCCAGCCAAGGTCGCCAAATTCAATTTCACCTGAAATTGTATAATGAGGTCACCTGATTGTGAGATGATTCACTCTGCAAATACCTCCGTTAACCCAGCCCACACCTAAAGGGTCAGTGTTCCATTTTCTTCCATAAGCAATCTTTGCGGTGAGGGGGGATTAGTCATGAGAATGCTACCACCCTTCTGACTTGTCTGGAATCGGTGCTTTTCAATCTTCCTTGTGTGCGTGCGTGTAAGGCTAGAGCGTGTGCTTCACGCATATCACACGTAACGTAATAGCAAAGAGTTTGCATGTTTAAACTCACTTGAAATCAACAATAAATCATTATTTTATCCACGAAAGCTATTGAATGTCAACTCTAACTGAAAAAAAATCATTAAAAAAAGAAAAAGTTCTAGAAAAAAAGGTCTTAGGTGTTTCCTTCGTGGTCCAGTGATATAAAGCAAATGTACATTTTCTACCAATTGTCAGTCATCACTTTAAAATTGAATTTATCTTTTCAAAGCTTCTTGACAACCAGCATCTCATGTAATCCTGCCAGTACATGGAAGACTTGTCATCATCAGCCCATTTTGCAGGTGAGTTGAGTTAGATTGAGGAATGACCTGCTGTGCTATCCTCCAGGGACCTGGATGTCATCGTCACCATGGTAACAGCACAACACACCCTGTTAGTAGACTCTAGTGACACTCACTTGCCCTCACTTACCGGTTCTATCTGCATTTGCTCCAACCATGTTCCTACTTCTAACCTCAGATCCACTTTCTTCCCAAGTTACTGGGCTGACTGCCCTCTTCCAGACCCCAGAGACCCCCAAATCCAAGTAACCAGGATGCTTGCGCTAGGAAAAGCTGTGTGTGTGTGCGTGTGTGTGTGTGTGCGCGTGTGTGCGTGCACGTGTGGATCTCTATTAACTTTGCATGAGAGCACTTCGGGAAATTTGGACACCTACCGCTGCCAACCTCCTGCTGGTATCTGAACTGCCCTCTTCCCAGTAGATAGAAATGACTCCTAGCTCTTTCCTAAGACTGATTTGTAAAAGCAGCTGCTCCTCTATCCCCACTCAATTTTCCTCTTTTTTTTTCTTTTTCCTTTTCCTTCTGATTCTTTCTTCTAACCGTCGCCACATTTCAGCAGGATAATACAAAACATCTCTCCAGAGTCTGGCCCTGTCAGTTCGCGTGAAGGCGCGTATGCCTTTGCAAGCCTAAATGACACAATGAATGGAGACGTTGTGTCTGAACAGCTT
>PVJL010006080.1:0-97830 GCA_004026885.1 Lyroderma lyra
GGGGGGGGGCGGGTAGGAAATTTTTACTTTAAAAAAAAAATCACAAATAAGATTGCCCTCTTCTTAGTAGAGCAAATCTGACATTCCTTTTTTCCTATTCTGCACTTTGTAAATTTTCTGCAATGAGTTTGCATTACTTTTACAAAAGCTGATGGGGATCACCTCAATGACAAATTTTTATTTTGATGTGTTAATTCTGGACACTTTTTTGTTACATGGTTGTGCTTATATGGTAGTATAATTCTTGAATAGTGTTTAAACATGATAGCATAATAATTTTCTATGTTATTACAAGTTCTTCATAAACACATTTACTGCAGCACATTATTTCAGGGACCACATATCAATGGCTCACTTGGAACCATGCAAACACTTTGCTGAGTATTTTATGTGAGTTTTTATTCATTCCTCACAATGGTAATGCCTACCCCATTGCACGGATACAATTAGTGCCCATATTTAATCTGTGAGTAAATGATGCTTTGAGAAGTCTTAATAGTATATGATGCATCAAATCTCCTAACATCACTGCCTTTCGCTAATCAGTGTTATTTCATTGAGTTTTACCGTAACTTATTTAACTATTCACCTAGTGTGTTCATTTAATTTATTGCCAAATATAATTGTTATAAACAAAGCTGAAGAAAACATCTTTATGTATAAAGCTTTTTCTGGATTCAGGATGCTAAAAATTACTTGAATCACTCTTTGACGAGTGTCACAAAGAAGATACTAATACCTAGGACCAGAGGGACCCAGGCCACTCTGATCCAAAACTCAGGGCCAAAGGAAATGGGTTACCAGTGTGATAGGGCTCCACTTCATTTCAGCAGAGGGGTAAGAGTTTGGTAAAGATGAAGTGAACTGAGAAGAACGAGTTGGGTCTGATGCCGATTCAATATTGATTGAGTTGCAGCAAGGGAGAAAGGGCAGTGAGGTTTCCAGTTGTCCCCTGAGCACGCTGTCAGCATAAACACTATTCAGATACATGTATTCCATAGCCAAGCCCTTGAAAAGGTCACTGAGATACCATCACAGTTGCATGGGAGCTTTGAGTGACGCCAGCCGGGTGCTGGGCTGTCACATCCTTCAGTGCTACACGAGCAGGTCACCTCCATGGATTGCTGCCCACCTCCTCCCTGGCACTCCCCCACAGACGATATCCTTGCAGGTGAGGGCCAAATCTTATCAAGCATTTCAATTTTTGGCACCCAAACATTCTCTGTTGCCCAAACAGCATTAGAACCACAATAATGGAAATTGAGAGAGAGAAAAAACCCCACCAGCAATCCTATCACTGTGTTGAGGTTTTTATTTCCAGCTCTGTGTTAAAGATGAAGAGAATAGGTTCGTGGGGACATTGTTGGGTGATAGCAGCAGACATCCCAGAAATCTCTTACATTTCCTGGCGCCAGTGGACAGACTGAGGTCCCGCCTGAAGTCTAGTCTACTGGACAAGAAACAGACCACCAACAGCGTGTGACCCGGGTGGCAAAGTCTGCTGTCTCCCTCCCAGCATGGCTTGCAGGGAACATGAGAGATCAGGCTAAAGGGAATGAGATTTGGATGAGTTGAGTGGTAGCCAATAGATGTTTACAAGAGGATTGAGTAAGGGTCAAGTAAGACAGAGACGGGACCTCTAGATGTGGCAGAGTGGAGATCAGCAATGATGTGACAAGAGCAGTGTCGGGGGAACCACTTTGGAGCAAGTTAAAGAGGATGACAGGAGAGGGAGGGAGTTCTTTTGAGAAAGGACAGCAGCGAATGGGACAGCAGGGGCGCGTCTTGGGCCAGGGGGAGGAGATTTTTCAGAAGAGAGATACGAGAGCGTGTTTTTGTATGTTGATAAGGATGGTCCGGGCGAGAGGAAGAAATCGATTAGGCGGGAAGGAAGGAGATGGTTATAGCAGTCAACTCCTAGGAAGTCGGCGAGTTTAGCAGGGTCAAGGACAGAAAGCAGAGGGCATGCATACTTGTGTCCCAGGTGGACCTGGTGCTGGGAAGATGGCAGGGTTTCTGTCCATCTGGGCCTGTGTTTCCAGGGACGGATGAGATGAGGTCAGCTGCTGAGACGGGGAGGGAGGTGTTGGGTATCTGAAGAGAGAGCAATCGCTATTATTTCACCGAGTGGGAACGTGAATTTACTCAGGAAATGCAGGCTCGCTGGCCAGGGCTGAATGCCCAGTTGAGGTCTGTGATTATCAAGTTCAAGTGGAAGCACTGAGTGAGGGTAAAAGCAGAGGGAGAGAGTCCGGGTGGAAGCTGATGGTGGCTGTGGAGAGACGCAGACAAATTCGAGGTAGAGTTTGGATGTGCCCAAACCAGGACTTGCTCTCAGATCGGACGTGACCAGGAAGGGATGAAATCAAGACTAACTCACTCCGGCAAGTACGTGGGCGGGCAGGGGTACCGCTGACTGGGACGGGGTGGGCAGAGGCCAAGAGCTCTGCTTGAGGAATTTGAACGTGAGACGATTATCAGGTGTCCAGGAGACACCAAACAGGCAGTTGGATAAGGCTGGGGCACGAGGGAGAAACTCCGGCTTTTCTCCTCGGCTCTGAAATGTCTGAAAACTAAACCACGAGCTGAGCCCGGGGACGAGATGCCCCAAAGAGGCTGAGAAAGGCCTTGGCACTGGGCTGCAAGCTCCCCGCAGGCAGGGCCTGGGTTTCGTTCGCTGCTGTGTAAGTCTGGGACAGAGGCCTTCGGAGCTTAATGACAGAGGCCTTGCTGATTACAACGAGGGTGATGCTTAATAGCCAGGAAGGGCCAATTGCTGTTCTGAAGAACCACTCACATGGGGTCACGCCGTGGTTGCTCAGAGTGACCTGAATGGCAAGGAGGGTGGGGACTGGTGACCTGGAAGGAAGACTATTCCAATCTCACCAGTAGGCTGGGTTTGCTCTGGGACCTCAGGCTAGCTACTTGACTTCTCCAACCCTTTTAATTTTTTTTTTTTTAATGGGAGTGATAGACAGCTACTACTTCACATGACCACGCTAATAAAATCATGGCGCCTCTGTGGCAAACAAGAGAACCTAATAAACCCAACGTTGTCTTGACTTCAGGAAACTTGGCCGGGGCCCTGGATACTGTGAGGGAGGCCAGCATTTTCTAGCCGAAAGACAGCCAGAGGGCTTGGCCTTGAGGAAGGTTAGCGGGAGCTGTAGGCCGCGTTTGTCCCGCTCTTTGCAGGTGTGTCCCAGGGACCTGTCGGGAGTGTCTTCCATTTATTTCCGCGGGCTGCACGCAGCAGGTGCTGCCTGTGCGGTGCAGGGCCTCTGCTAACCTCCTCCCGCCACGTTGCACAGCCCCGTGGCTGAAATCACCGGAGCTTCGCAAGGTCCAGGTGCCTGGAGAGCGTGTGTGCTGCCGAGAACAAGAAAGAAGAAGGAAGTGGCATGGGGGTAAGGAACAGAGATGCCACAGGCATAGAGTCTTCCCGTGGCAGGCAGCCAGGTAAGCAGCCAGAGAATGAGACAGCGATGGAGGCTCCCAGAAGGGAGGGCATGGAATGGCCCAAACCCCTGTGCTTTCATAGACGAGGAAACAAAAGGCCCAACCATTTACTCACCAGACATTGCTCAAGAGCCAGCATTCTGGTTAAATATCGCTGCACAACACATCTCCCCCAAAACTCAGAAGCTCAGAATAATGCCACTTCATTCTCTTTCACAATTCTGTGGGCAGATCGAGCCCAGCTGTATCATTCTTTTGGTCCCTGTGGCGATGGCTGGGGAGGGACGCAGCTGGAACCCCCAAGACGCTCAGAGATGACGGCTGGTTCTGACTGCTGGCTGGGAGATTGGCTGGGCCATGGCATGCCTCCACTCCCTTCCACATGGCTTCTCCCTGTGGTTTGGGCTCCTCAAAGCATGGTGGCCAATTTCCAAGAGCCAGGAAGGGGAAGCTGTCAGTTCCTTCAAGGTCTCGGGCTCCGAAGCCCCGGAATGCCACTTCGGTTGCATTCTATCGGTCGAAGCCATAGCGTGTGTTTGTTAGCTACTGCCCAGGTCGCACGGCCCAGCCCTGATTCGTGGTAGAAGGAGACAGTGGAAGGGCATGAAGGATCAGGGCGTGAGGGTCCCTGGGACCCTCTTGGAGGCTGGCTACCTACCACACCAGGCCAGCCCGAGATTCCAAGGCATGGAGCAATGAGCTCTACCTCTAGATGGGAGGAGTGACCAAGACTTCGGCCATCTTTACTCCACCAGAGCCAGGCTCTGGGGATTTCGCAGAGGACAAATCAGAAGCGGCTTTGTGCTCACAGAGCTCACAGTCTGTAGAATGAAGGTGACAGACACATCCATCTCGACCACACAGGAAAGCAGTGGCAGAGAAGGGATGTGTCTCTCATCTTCCTTCCATAGATGACAAACCTGAGGCTCAGAAAAAGGTAAATCAAGTGCCCGAAGTCATATAGCGAGTAAGGGGCAGAGCTGAGTGCTCAGAGCCTTCTGACTCTAAGCCAAGCCCTTCTTTCCCTTGTTCTAGGCAGTGCTGCTGCTCATCATGTGGCCATATTCAGTTTTAAATAGGGAATACAAAATTGTGAACAGTGTAAAATAACAGCCAGGGAAAACCAACCCTGATCTTAAAAAGGACAGAAGGAAATGTGTACCAAAAACGTTGACAATTGTTAACAGGTGGTAAGAAAATGAGGTTTGGTTTTTTTTTCTTCCTTCTTCTAGGTTTCCATGTGTGTCTGTGTGTGTGTGTGTGTGTGTGTGTGTGTGTGTCTCTGTGTGAGAATACACTAAACTGAGCTTCTGTCACTTTCATAGAAAAACCCAAACCATTTCCTGCTGTGGTGGAGAGAGCGGTGCTGGGAGTGGGGCTGGGGCGGAGATGCAGAGGTTGGGGAGGAGCCCTCCACCTGTGGAGTCTGGTTCCTCCTGTGCTCTGTGGCATTCATGGTGCTTCAAGTGTCTGGAGCTTCTGACAGTCACCTGGTGTGAATTAGCTCACCTGTGCAAATAAAGCTGCCCCCGCCCCCCCCAACCTCCCACAGCTAAGCTTGGATGGAAGAATCTCCTGGGAAAGAAGAGCTGTGTTTCCCACACTCCCGGGGTGGGCAGGGCAAAGAAACTGGAGGGTTGAAGTTTCCCCTTTTTAAAGAAGTCGGATGTACCTATCTATAATGCTGTTTTCTGGCCTGAGATCAAGGTGATTGCCTCTCAAATGAGCTCATGTACTGGGACAACAAGAGAGAATATTTGAAATTAATGCTTCCCTGGGAACTCCAAGGTATGTACTCACTGTTTGGTTATTTGAAATATTAGAAGTCTTTTTTGGTCCCTACAGCCATGTGATACCTTCTTTCACGTCTCTGTTTAAAGCTTAAGCACCTTAGCCTACGGTCTCCCTGCGTGCATTACACGCCATGGCCGGTCATTTTCCCCGGAAACGCAGTGTGGATGTCTCCAATTTACAGATGAGGAGACAGGGGCTCCCGGAGGTCCGATTGCTTCTCCAAGGTCACATGGCTCAGATATGACAGAGGTGAAACCTGAACCCAGGTCTGGAGGATCCCAAAGCCACCAGCTTGATGCTATTTCCCTAAAACGAACATGATAATGACATTAGAAGACATTTGAAATCTTATACCCCTCCATCGCAACTTTCCAAAAATGGACTTCGTATCAGAAATGTCTCATGCATCACCGTAAGACCTTTCAGTCACTGCTTCCAGCAGGGGCAATCTGACGGGGTCCTGCCTTGGGGCCCACAGCTGGCACCTCTCACCCCGACCTAGGGCATGTCTGTTGACCCCCACTGGGTGCCGGGCCAGTGAATCCTGGAAGCAGGGTTCAGGCCCCAGTGTGGAGCCTTTTACCAATGGGGTCAGAAGCCACTGGATAAATGCCTTCTTCCCAACACCCCCGTCCTGACGGGTGCTGAGATGCTTTTCATAGGGCTTCTCAGTACCCCCAAAGTATGCAGCCCAGAATGTGGCCACCCCAATAAAACATTATCAAACACCTCTGCCCCCATCCTTTGCTTGGGGCCCAGGTATGCTTCCTGGGCTCACGCGCCCCCATAACATATTGGCATGTGAGCTTTTGTCTCAAGGTCTGCTTTCTGGGGAACCGATTCCCACATTTCCTTAGTCTAAGCCCTTACCCCCGTACAGACCATCTTTGGCTTCTGACCTGCGTAGGTGCTGAATACAGTAGCTACGTGGAAAGGGCAACGGCCAGCATTTCCACCATTTCCATTGGCGATTCCGTTTAACAACCTGGTCAGGAGCTGACATTTCCCAGTGACTTCTAGCTCCTCTCTATCAGGGTATTACATCACCTTTTCAAGATTAAAAAACATAAATAAAACCAACTTTCCCCCGTGGTCAGGTGGATGTGTATGCCACTCGGGGCCAGCCGCCCCCTCCCACCCCTGCTACTTAAGGGGCGATGTGTTCTGGTGGGGGTGAGAGACGCAGGGCCGGGGACACCCGTTGGCTGCACTGCAGACCCTCCGCCCTGGGGTTAGAATGGTGCTCCAGGGTGCTAGCGGGCAGGTTGGAGCTGGAATTTCCTGTGCTAGGTGGACGAGAGGGCCTGGTGGTTGGAAGGCAGTAAAAATGGCGGGCGATGTCACAGTTACAGGGACAGAGGGGGAGTGACTGCTGTCCCGTGTTTTCATTCTCTGTGTGAAGCATTGGGAAGGGCCCCCGAGAGGCAAGACACAGAGGAAGCAGGCAAAGGGAGGGAAATGTCAGTCTTTCTGCCTAGAAATTCCATTCTGGCTCTCCTCCACATCCATTAGAAGCCACCGCTCCCCCAACGGTCCTTGGAACAACAGAGCTTTGAGACATTCATATTTAATGACCCCAGCACCCCCGTGCTAACCGGCAAAGTGAGTAATGGACGGCACCCGCTGCTCCGTGATGGCCGGGAATTACAGGAGCATCAACGGGTGGGGGTGGCGGCGTGGCCGAAGCCCCTGAGCACGGCCCTCAAGGAGCCCCTCCCACTCCTGCTACTTAGGGGCGGTGCTCTGGCCTCAACGATGGTGGGAGTGTCCTGATTGTTAACAGGCTTTCCTTTTGGAAGGAAAACCCCCCGCCCCCGGGAATGATGCTCCCCCCACCCCACCATCTCTGAGAGTCACCCCAGTGGTGGTGCAGAGCGAACAGGAAGTGCCGAGGTGGCACAGTCTCAGATCAATCTCCATAAGGAACCCCGGGGGCGGGGTGGGGGTGGGGGGTGTGAGCCAGGAGTCCAGTGTCTTTAGGAACTCCAATTCTACGGCCACACCTGATCTTGTCATTACTCGCAATTGTTCTGTGAAAACATCACTTCTCTCGTCCCACTTGGAATAGACACAAAGTCTGGTTCTTCTCTTCACTCCTGCGCCCCCATTATTTCCTCCTGTCCATCCCCACCTCCTTGGATTTCCTTGTAGCTCCCCATGATCCACCAGTTCGACATCCTTGCTGTAAGTACCCCCAACCGTTTTGTATTTCTCCTGTTCCTGACTCTGTAAATTCCTGCATCTGGATTCTTCACATGTGGGCTCAGCTGCCCAGCCCTGAGCCCCGAGTAACCATCCATCCCACTCGGCAGTCCTGGGGCCCTCAGGGCTGCCCGGAATTCTCCCCCTCAATCTGGCAGCTCCCTCTTTCGTTCCTCTCAGTGGCTTTTCCAGTTTTTCACTGTTTCCCTCAAAACTGCTGTTATCACCTCTCACCCACTCTCAAGAGATGACTTTCCTTCTCATTTTGGAGCTAAAAAATAGAAGCCAACAGGCAGGAATTTCCTCAACTTCCTGCCCTGGACCTATGAATGAATCTACACCCACATCCATTCTTATCTGCATCCACCTCTTCCCAGTGAAAGGGCAGACCCTCTTCCTCCCCTGATAACTCCCCTGTCCCCTGGGGCCTCCTGAAACCCTAGCCCCTGCCCTCTCCTGCCCAGCCTCTTCGTTCTCTTGTCTTAGGGAGTCTCTGCAGTTTCAGCCCCTCCTACACTGCTTTGGTTCATGACCCCAATAACCTTCTCATTTTCAAATCCCAAGGTATACTGTTCACAGCGTTTCTAACTTGACCCTTCTGGGGCATATGTCACTAATGACAACTCCCTCCTTCTCCAATCTATCCTCTTTTGGTGACAACACTCTTACTTGGGTTTTCACCACTTTTCTGGTTTCTTTTCTTAATAGCCTTCATCTGGCTACCTCTAAAATATTATTGGGGTTCTCTGAGGGTTCTAAGTGCCTATTCTGTGTCCCATGGCCCCTGGGCTTAACATTTGTGGAAACCTACATGGTCTATCAACTTGTTGGTCTTTCTCTACCAGATCTAGTGCCAAAAGTTGTCCATTTTTTACACTTTTTTACAAGAACCTTCATCTCTAATCCCCAGTACTCGGCACCCCACCTGGTACTTACTGAGCTCTCAGCGACTGCTCTTTAATGGCGCAGCTTGTGGCACAATGGATCCCTAACATATTTTTTAGATGTACAAGGGAATCAACTTTTTTGTTTTTATATACTTCCTAACCACATCTCCCTCCCAAAGTGCAATGCAGTATCAAAAAATTGAATTTAAAAAATCTTAGAGCATTTTTCAATTTAGAGTTTCCTGAGACAATAGAGATTATCCTGAAATGTCATAATTGGGGATAATTCAAGTATAGCAGAACCTATATAAGCTTAAGCTGAAGCCTGAATTGTGAGAAATTGGGGTGATGGTTGGGGGAAAGAGGAGACAGATGCTAGAGTCATAACTTGGGCTTGAATTTCTATGATGCCTACCTCTACTGTAGGTGGAAAAATTTAGTTCACTTTGTACATGCTGTACAGATAAAGCAGCTATTTGGGAGACAAAGCAAGGAATCTTGCTCGATACCTGAATTTAGCATCACAATCCCTGACCTTTGTCATAGGTTACTATAATGAGTCACAGATGCCAAGCTCTAAAGTCACTCTTTTCAATTGTAAGTTCAAAGTACACACACACACACACACACACACACACACACACACACACATTCATATTTATATTCTTGATTTGATTTGATTTTCATGCAGCCCAAGGAGGGAGAATCGTTATTTTCCCATTTTATGGATGAGCAAACAGAGGTTGAAAGAGATTTATTACATGGTTTGTTCAAGATCAAATAGATGATAAGTTAGAGCAATGGAACTTAAACTCCAAAGCAGTGCTGCTATATTACTCCATCTTTTGGTACAGACTGGTGATATTTGGTTTGGCTTTTTGAAGTGATCTCTGTCCGGTTTCTGGCAGCAAGAAAGGGCATTGAGGCAGGCACTGGAGCAGAGTAGTTAGAAGCCTGATCCTTAGGGCCATGAATTCTGGCTCTTCAGCTAGCGATCTTGAACACATCACTATCCTCTGTGAGCTTCAGTTTCTGCATCTGTAAAACAGAGAAATTAACAATCATACCTACCACACAGGGTTATTGTAAGGTTTCAATGACTTAATATGTGCAAAGGCCTTGACATAGTGTGTGGTGCATAGCAACCTCTTAATAAGTAAGAAGTGTTATTATTATTATATGTCCATTTATTTTTCAAAGCATCCAAATTCTTCCCTTTCCAAAAAGAAGGGCTCTTTCTAGGTGTTCATTATTGGATCTCATTGGCTTCTACTTTGAGGTCAGGCTGATAATATATTAAATAATCTAATATTTATGTAGGGCTTGGCATGGGCAAAGAGGTGGGTGAGCACTCCAAGATGCACACTGTCATCCTCCAAGGACCCTTGGCAGTGGTGCTGTTTTAAGACATGGGCAAGCCGCACCTGGGTTTGTTCCCTCACTGTTAACTGCCATTGTTGCACATCTCCAGATATCCGTGAGTGGAGCCCTCTCCTGCTGAGACATGAGGTCCTTTTCCTTTGGTAAGGTCAATGGTTGGCAAATGGTGATCCTGGAGCTGATGTCTGCAACCCAGAGTCCTAACCCTGACAAGGCTGATCATGTGTGCGGAGCTGTCCCTGGTACACACAGCATCCATCAGATGTCACAGCAAAGAGTGGATTATTGTGTGGAGCCATTCACTCCTTGCAGAAGGGGCTGGGTGAAAGGGGACTAACCCTGAAGTTGAGGGCCATGAGTTCTGGGTCAGATGGGTGTCTGGAACACCAGGATGGAGAGAGGAATGTGGTTGACAGGGTGGGCAGAGCTTGACGCATTGGAATGAAGCTCCAGCAGGGCAAGGCACCCTCCTGGGGTTATGACCGGGCCTGGTGATGACAATGAGGAAGGGCGTGTTTGCCATTAAGTTATTTAAGCATTATTTCACAGTCAGAGGATAAGACTGGCTGTTGCTTCATCCCAGCCCTTCAAATCCAGTTCTTACCATGCCCCACGCAGGGGACTGTTGAGTTTCTCAGTAGGTGACCTCCAGCCCCAACTAGCATGTCTCTCAACCACATTACTGATTTTGAAGATAATTTAGCTTTATTTTTGGCGGTTGAATTTGAATTTCATTACTGTGATGGACTTGAAATATGTACCTGAGTGTGGCTCTTGTAGGACGTACATTAGAATCACCTCGGGGGATGGGGTGTTGAAAAATTTCCCCCAGTCCCACTCTAGACGTAGAGAATTAGAGGCCTCTGGGTGGGACCTAGGAATCTGCGTGTTAAAATTCCGCAGAGTGAGGCTGAAAATGAAGCCAATTTCTGGGATTGGACGGGGATAGATGTGTCTGACGGCCTTCTGAAACCCAAGTTTGAGTGAATTTGCCCACCGGCAGACCCCTGGTTCTAGGCGTCTCAGTTTCTCCCTCTGGCAGGAGCAGGTTATGACTCCATTTGTTGCTAGGCTACAGGACTAGGATATTAGTAAGTGTAAAGAGCTGGGGAAAGCACTGCAGCCGGGTTGGGAGAGAGGAGACACTCTTACCCCTCCCACCCTGGACTCTTGTTAATCCTGCCGTCGTCCCAGTTCCCCAGCTCGGTGGGCTGCGGCCCCTTTAACAGACCTGACTAATCGCCCGCCCATTTCCGCGGCCTCTCTTCGGCGCGCAGGTAGGAGCTGGATTGGCCGGGCCTGGCGCTCATCTTCTCCGCCCCCACCGCCCTCTGGTTGGCGGCGGCTGCCGTGGGCGCGGGGCGGGTCTACTGGCGGGGCGGGGCCGGGCGGCTGGTGCCCGGGGGCGAGCGGGCGGCAGGACAGCGGCCGGATCCCGAGTGGAAGCCGGAGCCGCGGCGGCTGCGGAGCATGGACGCCGGCGCAGTACAATGAGGCAGCCAGTGGGTCTGGGGTGAGCGCCCTCGGGGTAGAGCGGGCTGTGGAGGGAGCGCCCGCGGAGGAGGCCCAGGCTGGGGGGCAGCTGGACCCCGCAGGGTCCAGGGTACGTCGGGGGCGGGTGGCCGTTGGCGCGGCAGGGCGCTGGGGTCGGGCTCCCCAGGGCCCCGCCCGGCTGTCACAGCCCGAATGTTGACGGGGACCCCCACCCTCGACGCCCCTTCCTATCTTTGGGGCTGTGTGGGGCAGTTTGGGTTTGACCCCCGCCAGAGGTGCCCACCGGCCCGTCCCCCTAGCCTGCCCTCCGCAGGCTCCCGGTTCCCGGCTCGGGGCTCAGCCGCGGCCAAGGAGAACCGTCCACACGCAAACTAGGAAAACAGCTTGTGATTTTATGAATGGGGCCCCGGGTTCCTGCCGTCCCCTGTGCCCACGTCGCGAAATGCTTGGAAGTCGAGAACCGCAGTTACTTTTACGCGGATCTGTCAGGGTGTCTGCGCCTCGGGTTGTTTTTCTCCAACTCCTGGAAATCGCGGGTGGCCAGTGGGGTGGTTTGCGTGCCTTAGACATGAGGCGGCGGCGTGCCGAAAGCCCGGGATCGTAAGGTTAACAAGTGACATTGGGCTGAGGCCTAACGCCAGGTGCCCTGCCCTGGGCGCGAGTGTGACTGTGGAGGCGGTGGCTGCTGGTGAGCACCCCAAGGAAACAGTGGGACCTGGAGAAGGAATGAATAGCCGATTTCACTTGCACCACGCACGCTGCCCAGAACGCACGGCTGACGGCTGACGCGGGAGTTGGTGCAGGGGAGTTTCCCTTTTTGAAAAAGGTTTTTTGGAAAACTTAGCCCCTCGGTTACTTCACCGGTTGTTATGGTTACAGGGCATCAAATGTAAAGGCAGTCTGTTTCCACCCTCGTTCTTTTTCCAAGGCTATGAAATACTCTGTCACTACGTTTACTAGACAATTAGAGTTGAAGGAAAGGCGTGGGCTCCTTGAAGGCAGGGATAGTTGAAATCCCAGGTCTTGACACCATGGCTGCTTTGCACAAGAATTGAAAAGAACCAGCCTTTTGCATGTTTTGATGATGCTCATCAAAGAACTTAAAGGAGTCCTTTTAGGAGCCAGATGTAAGCTGGAAGAGAAACAGGGAGCAATGTTTATGTGGAAATCTGTAAGGGAAAATGGAGGGGCAAATGATCCTTAAACTCTGGGATAAGGAGTGTTTTCGGGGTCTAGGGTTCAGAGCTGGCACAATGAAGCTTATCTCATAGGAGGTAGTAGAAGAGTGAAAATACCATTTCTCTTAGTTCTTACCCAGCCCTTAATGTATTTCAGTATTCTTACAAATTATTTCAGAAGTTTTTGGTTGGTCTACACGCATGGAAAGCCAGCTTGAGGGGAGGGGGATAGAGTGGTATTTTTGCCATACCATTTCTTTCTTCCACATGGGCCTCTCTGGGAGTGACATGAAGGCTTGAAGCAGGGGTGTGGAGGGCGCTGGGTGAACTCAACTTGCCTACACATTTATCTCAGGGAAAGGTGCTGTGCCTGAGAGGAAGGAGATTAACCAGCTGATTCAGATCAGAAGACCGCGGTAACTGAGACAACTGACAAGTAACCCAAGGGCTGGTGTTGTGAGAGGGAAGGGAAAGTGCTGGGCCTTGAGGTTGAGGAGCCAGTAGAAGGCCATTGTGTGAGAGGACTGGAGACAGCATATACCAAGCATCTTGTGTATTAGAATCCTGTTTTAGAATGCTTCTGGAGAAGAAGGTGGAAAGATTGGCGTTTTAGGTAAAATAAAAGTATAGGACGTTTGGAGTTTTGGTCGAAAAGAAATTGCTTGTAGTCAAAATAGTTCGAATAAGTTTTATTGAGAGTCAGCTGTGTGCCAGAAACTACAAGGCATTATGGGTACGATGGAGGGAAAAAAATGGGTCAAGAGTTTGTTTCTACATGTCATATGATTCGCCTTCCCTGCAAGTCAAAAGCTCTCATCTGCTGAGGATTTCCTGAAGCCCTTGAGGAAAGAAGAGTAGTACATGCATAGAATATAACTTCACATAAGAACAAAACAGAGCAATGGGGAAGTTCTTCCCTCTGTAGTGCACTTTGGTTAGCAAATGGAATCCTCAGAGACGGTTTTTCTCTTTTAGTTTTGATATCATTGTAAGTATTAATCAGTATCTTTTGATGGTGTTAAGTTTTCCTGTTCTTTCTTTTTATTCCCTTTCCCCTATCAATTCATTTATTCAGAAGTTTGCAAGTTCACTAAAACAGTGTCCCTGTCCTCCAGATACTTCCAGTTCATTTTCTTTGCCTGAGTATTCCTCACGGTGTACTTTCTTCTGTCTAAACCTTTTTGTCTCCTGAGGATCCCCATTGGGAATTGTTGAGGTCACGTGGAATGTTTGTGCTTTGATTCTTTCCCAAATCAGAAGCAGAAAGTGGCTAGTTTAGAAAAGAGAGCATTTATTTAAGTCCAACTGTGCCATGTTGGTTGGATACATCTCCTTTCCAGACCAGTCCTCTAAGGGAGCTAGATGGTGGGAGCCTCATTTTCATGGAAGAGGAAACTGAGGCTCAGAGCAGTTCAGTAACTTGCACAGGGAGATAAGCTGGTTAGATGGTGGAGCAAGAGTTTCAACATAGAACTCTGATTCCAAAACGTGCTTTTTTTTTTTTTCCCCCATTGGACCACTTGCTTTTCCCAGAAGAGGAATGGCAATTTATTTGAGATAGTCTGGCACAGTGTCTTCCTTGGACATTTGAAAGGTCAGGTTCAAAGATGTTGGAGAACTGCTATAGTTAAAGTGCTCATGTTGCTACAAGAGTTAGCACCTTGTGTCCTGCCTCTCTGCCTAGTGCATTTTTGGGTAATTCATGTGGCCATTGGGAAATTTGAGTTTACTGTCATGAAGAGGTGACTAGCCTTACCAGGTCTGTGAACTTGCTGTTTTTTTTTTTTTCTCTGTATTCATCAGCTTCTTTATCTGTAAAATGGGACAATAGCCACATTTCAACAATGTTAAGAGTACAATTTGTCTTATCTTAACATTTCTGAAAAAAAGTATCTTATAATCTTTAGGGTTTTACAGTTGTAGTTTGGCAGTGACTTTCTTTTTTTGTACATAAAATAATGGTGTGTCTTACAATAGGTAGGGCCTTAGATTAGATGAACTATGGTAGTACATTTCTTTATAGGTAATTGTGAGGATTACATGAAGTCATTCATGTGTCTGGCACATGGCAAGCTCCCAGTTGATGCTGTCCAATGACAGAAAGTATGGTTAACTGATAGGTGGCTCTGGAGAGCATCTTGTAAAATTGGCCACTCAGAGCCCAGGCAATAATCCATGATCTGTGGGCCAGAGGAACGTTTTTCAATTTGCCTGGAGCTCTGTCCTTTGGCTGACTCTTGTCCCCTCAAGAAACATTAACTTCAGGAGGGGAGAAGCATTAACTTTAGGAGCTAATGAGCCATGGACAGACAGCTAGCTCCCTTTGTCCTGACTATTCATTAATGTCTTTGTCAACTCTAAATCCCAAGTTAAAAATAAGTACTATCAATAAGAAGATTGGAAACCTACACTGATATGAATATTCTTATATGGGAATTTTGAAGCACCTCCAGGTGATATACAAGGTTCTGTGTTGCCCCTTTCCAAACTCTATAATGCTTAATTGCATTGTGTGAAACATTCATGAGACACCATTAATCAGAAGGATGCTAGGAAGTCATGCAATTACAGAAGCCCTTGACTGTCATTAGGTGAGGTAGAGAGAGCACTGGAGTCAGCTTCAAGGGGCCTGCTCCCAGTCCTGGGGGTTTCTCCTGTTATTATGTGTGTTCTTGGGCACATCATTTCACCACTCTGGGCCTCGAGTATCTCTTTACCAAAATGAGGACTTGAGTATCTCCCCCGACACACTCTCTCCAACACTGTGTGATAGACTGTGTGAGCTTATGAATCAAAGGACCTGAGAAACTAAATGATTGATTGGAAATCACTTCATTCAGGACTCCCATAATCTCAGTTGGATGTTTGTATAATGCTTTGTAAAGCAAAAAACAAAACAAAAAAACAAACACAAACAAACAAAACAAACCAGTAGGCACAGTAGGCATTTGATAATAATATGAGTAACTATCATTTGTGGAGAATTGTTGTGTGCAGGGTACTGTTCCTACTTTTAAACCTCACATCACCCTATGAGTAGAGTACTGTTATCAATCTTATTTTAAGATGAGGAAACTGAGGCTCAGAGAAGTTAAGTAACTTGTCCAGGATCACAGAGCATGGACAAGGGCTTGTAGGTGGACTAGAACTCAGGCTTATGTTGTTCCCTAGTATGAATTATATGTAGATGGACCCTGCCTCCTCTTGGAATCTTCTCAAGCCATGCACTCCGGAAGTTTTCCCCGTGTAAAAAGGAAGTTTCCTCCTACTCAGAGGTCACAGATTCCTACCATTTTATTATGTACTGACACCTGTTTAAATTCGGAGTTCTCTTTCAGGACATCTGCTGTGTACTGGAAGACCTTCGTTATAACTAAAGAATAGTCCCTGTGGGAATTGCAGAAAGCTTAAGTCCTTGAAGGGAAAGTTTTTCTTTGGTGAACAAAAGCCATAGGCCAGGTCACTGTGAGTATAAGTGGGACTATTTTGAGAGGAATCTAACCATTCTGTGTAGATGGTAGAAGCTAGTAGGATGGGAAAGGTGGGTGGGCTTTGAAATGCACAGGTAACCTTTGTCTGTTGGGTTTGTGTGGATGTTGGTTCTGAGGGCTCTCCCCTAAGAAGATGATTGGAACTAACAAACTCAGTGCCTCCCCGGCTTATCCTAACAGTTGAGAACAGCACAGGGCAGGAGGAGCTCTCTTCAGCATTAAGCCTATTTAGGATTTGAGATTTAAATCCACCCCTTGGACTGCTCCTGAAAATAAACTTTCAGAATCACAATGTGCATTTTATGAGTTTCATTTCTCGTTTGTTACTTTAAGCTGACATAAGCTGGCCTGTTCTCTTACTCAGTTTTTAAGTCCTTTCTTATGTCTAATGCTGTCCTTTAGGTAGTATTCCTAAAGCTGGTTATAGTTATCATTTGGGGCTTGAAATAGAGAATTTAAAACCATTTCCAACAAAAGGACTGGCTGAACAATGACTATCATATAGCAAAAATTTGAGCATCTACTGAGCCAAGCTTTGTGTCTGGCGTTGGAAATCCAGTGGGCAGTGATGCAGATGTGTCCCTGCGGGCACATAGCACATTATCTAATCTAGACAGTAAGTCAACAGACATTTGCATCCTAGATATTAAATCGCGATAAGTGTGAAAACTCCTTCCTATGAAGAAAAAGAACAGGGCACTGAGGAAGAAGAAAGGAAAGGGGTGGTGGGCAAAGCATTTGAGGAGAGGAAATGTGAGAAGTATGGCTGTGGTGATGAGGAGAGGAGTGAAGATGGGAAGGCAGGCAGGCGTGTCATAGGGAGAGCACAGGGCAGAGGTAAAGATCTGGGGCTCAGGAGCTAGATGCTGCTTGAGGGGCCTTGAGAATTCCTTAACTTCTGGGTGCCTCAGTTCCCTACCTCTTAGTGGCTGTGAGGATTGAATAACCGGTGTCTGAAAAGCCCCAGGAGCAGTGCCTGGCATGGATAGGGTAAGGGTTTGCTGACTCAGGCAGTGAGGAACTTGACCTAGAGGGGATGAGTTTCTCTTCTTGGTCAGCATTTTCCATCTTTCCGCGTGTAAAGTAACCATAGGGCTGAAGGTAAGGCTAAGATGGCTAATACGCGGGTCCGCTGGAGGCCCTCGGGGGTAGCGTGGTGTTGGACAGTCTGATGCGCACCTGGACCTGGGGAGCATTTGCCACGCAGTCTCGGAGCCTGTGCCATGGGTACAGTGCCTAACTTGAAGCAAGGGTGGACCTGAAGCAGTTCTCCTCCCTGCACTTGTATGCTTTAATGTTAGGATATGGAAGGTAGTTGTTTATCCTCTTTTTTTTTTTTTTCTGATAAGAGGAAGCAGAAACCAATGGCAATGCAAAGGTGCTATGTGCAGTACCTGCGTGAGCCCTGTCTCTGATATCATTTGGTGTGGTACTTTGTCACCTGGAAGAACACCCACACCTTGGGATGATACAGGAGGAGAACATCATAAAACCAGTCACTGGCTTTGGTTCTTTGGCTTGACTTGGCTGTTCAGTAAACTACTATGAGCCCAGCTGTATCAAAGTTTATAATTACCCTACAGCATATTTGTTAGAACTGATCAAATTGGTATATAACTGAATTAGTTCCTTTTTAAAAAGAAACTTTTAGGGGAGTTCCCTGATGGTGTAGTGGCTTAAGGCTTCGGCGCTGGCACTGTCAGCACTGTGGCCTGGGTTCGATTCCTAGCCAGGGAGCTACCCACATACCAAACAGCAAAAATAAATAAATAAATAAATAAATAAATAAATAAAAAAGATATTCCTAGCAAATGAAGTTTACACAAAGCCCAAACTATGAAAGTGACTAAAAAGTAGTATTTAAGTGGTATATATTAAGTTCACATTATAGCATTCACTTGCAAAATCAGAGAGGACATAGTTAATATGTTCACAGTCTCTTTGTGTATTTTTTCATGGAAGTGCAGACCATCATGCATAGAACCTGTCGCAGGAACTCTGTCCAACAGATTCAGTAGTGTTGGACATGTGCCACATCTGTGCTTTCAGTCCGGTAGCCACTAGCTGCCTGTGACTCCCGAACACTTGAAACGTGGCTAGTGCAACTGAGAAACTGAAATTTTAATTGTATTTAATTTTAATTACTTTCCCTTTGAATAGCCACTTGTGGCCATATTGGACAGTGCAGCTCTAGGGTTTATGAAACCACCAGTCTCCAGCACAAACTGATTTCAGAAACAAATGAAAGAGCCCAATTCAATACATTTGAATTCCAAAACTCAGTGCATTTTAGAGAACAGGAGGAGTTTGCACAGAAGGAGGAACTGCCTGTTGGGGTTCGTGGTCTTCTGTAAGAGCAAGGTCTTGGTGGTTCCGAGACCTGGAGAGGTTAAATGTAATGCTGTGATGTCTCCTGGGACTGAGGATCTTAAGAGATGAGGAGTGCCTCTCCCGGGTGCTTGCGCTGCTTGTTGCACTGCAGATTGTCTCTGAGAGGTAGAGAGGAGTCTGCTAAGTGGCTCCTGCGAAGGTTTCAGGAGGGAGGATGACCCAGCTTTGGGAGCTGTATTCGCTGCCAGGAGGATTTAGAGGCTCAGAGGAGCCATGCCAAGGGCCTGGGTCACCTCTTTATCCCCAGCTTATAGTAGATGCTTGATAAACAAGTTTCAAAAATGAATGACCGTTTTCAGGAATGGATTTAAGATCAAATAAGGAGGATGGCTTTCAATTTATCTAGAAATTCTGAAGAAGAAGTGCCAAGGGAAATCTAACATCAGTGAGCCGCAGAGGAGGTGCAGCCAGTGTTTGCCGCCAGAGGAGATTGCTGTCGCTCTTCCCTGCAAGTGCGAGCTGGCCTTTCTCTCGTCCTTAGCAAGTGTTGATTTTTATCTAGAAACGTCTCTCAAATGCTCTTTCTTTCCAGCTTCACTGCCATCGCTCTAGTCCAACAGCCATCTTTTTCCTTGGAAGCAGCAGCGGCTGCCGCCTCACTGTTTTACCCACAGCTGCTTCTCCTCCTTTCTAACCTGTTAGCACCACTGCAGTCAGAGTGGTTTTAAACATTTATAATACGGCTTTGTGTGCCCTTGCTCACAACCCTGCGCGGGCTTCTCGTTGCTCCTGGGATAAGGTCACATTCTGCCTGGGCCCATGCCTCTCTCTTCCTGGTTTATTGTGTTCCAGGCCCCCTTCTGTCCCCAGCTGGAAGGGAGCTAGGCCTTTCAGGAACCACATCCCCACCTCACTCCCATTTTCTCTGGTCCTTTATAGCACGCCCCACTGTTCTTACATTTTCATTAGTAGACATCTGCTTCACCCCTTCCTCCACAAGGGCGGGGACCTTGTTGATTTTGCTCACCATTGTGTGTACCTAGTACCTAGCATCACATCTGATCCATTACACAGGCTTCTTAAGTGTTTGTTGGGCGATGAATGAATAAATGAATGCAAGCACACTAGAAACAAGGGGAAATTTGAGGAGTGCTCTTTAAAAGTTGGGTTTATTGGAGGGATTGAATAGTTATTAGAGTAGAATAACCTAGGAAGGGACATAAGTGGGGAAAATAGGGTCCAAGGGGGATCCCTTGTTGGAGCTGTTCGATAGGTTTAGAGCTGTCTTACAAAGAAGCATGTTCTGTGCCCGGACTTAAAAGGCTTTCACCCTGCCAAGTTGCAAGGGTGGCCCTCTTGTCTGGACGGGCTTCCTGTCCCAGCCTCAGGGTCACTCTCACTGAGTATGTCATAGGTAGCACAGGGCTCCAATTTGAGACCTCAAGGTTGGACTCTTCCCTATGCAGCCCACAGTCAGGGATGTAGTAATCTTCCTCTCTGGAGAGTAGGGACTCTGCCCTGTTGTATATGTCTCTCTCACTCCTCCCTCTTATCCTCCTATCTCACTGCTATTAGCAAACCAGATTATTGCACCTGGTGTGTGGGGGTGTTGGGCAGGTGTTTGTTGACAGCCTTAATGAGGCCACTCAGCAGCAGGAGGAGCAAACTCTGGTTGCTCCTTGGTGGGGAAGAGGCTTCCTGGTGTTGGGAGACCCTGCAACTGGGGAGACTGCTCTTCCTGAGGCCAACTTCCTGCTAGGGGAGGAGCCTGCCAGTGTTCTGAGATCACCTGTCTTGTGGGAGGCACCTGGATCTTCACAGGGAACTTTGACGTTCCAAGTAGGAAATGGAAGGACTGGAGGCGGAGATGGTGGTTAAATTTCTTCTAAAACTTTTGTGATTGTGATTCTGAAGGAGAAAACTGATGTGGGATGTCACTAGCTAGTTTCCTAGGTCATGGTGTTTTTGGTTTTGTATGTTTTTGTTTTTGTTTTGTTTTGGAAGGAAGGAACTGGTTCCCTAGACCAGGGCCTCTGACTCCCAGAGAGGAGGTATTTCTTGAAGACCAGAGTGATGTGTTTTCTGTGAGACTTTCAAGTCTGGTTAACAAGAGTTTAAGCTGAATATTAAGGGGACAGAAGTGAAAAATATACAGGAACGTTGCAGAACCAGATCACATAGAGACCTGTGTGGCTTAGTGGTATAGGCACCGAAGTGGTATCCAGGAACTCTCAAGTGGAAATTAGCACCGAAGCTGTTGAGAACCCTGCTGAAGGAGGGGTCAGGTATCTGTACACTCATGCCTGAGGGTGACCAGCTAATGCCTCCATGCACTGGAAACCTTAACAGCACAGCTGGCTAAATATGAGCTGGCACTGGGTTGAATCGAAACAGAGCAAAGTAGTATGGGTACACCTGGCTCCAACATAAAACCCTAGGAGAGAGCCATTCTGTGTGCCCTGATCATGGAAGGCTGATGGACAGCTTCTCAGTTATGATGGAAAGAGCAGGGGACGGTTTATATCATCGTAGGACTCTGCCTGCCAGACTGACAGATTTTTCCATAGACAGACTTAAGAGACCATGCAGGTGTTTGATGGGAATTTTATGAAAAGTGGACCATGTGGTAAGTTCTAACACTCACTTGCTGATAATTTCCCTCTGAGAACAGGTAAAGGAGTGTGTGTGTTAAGGGGAGAGGGGTGCTGCTCATATCTAATGATGACAAGGAAAAGCCAGTTGACAGAGTAGGTGGGGTAGAGCCATCCAGAGGGTAAGGGAGCCTGTGAGTGCAGCCCAGAAATAAGCACAGAGCTCGGGTTCATGCAGGCTGGCTCCACGGTGCCTGCTCTGAACCACCAGTCACTGGGCTGAGCATCGCCTCCTTTATGTCATTTGTTTCCTTTGGTAAAAATGATGGAACTGCTTCCCATGGAAGCTGGAACCATCTTGATGTCCTGAAATCCAGGTGCCTTTTAGAAATGACCTCTTGAATATTAGCCCACAGTAGCAGTGACTGATTTGATGTGGGCCCTCCTCGGCTTCCCATCCACTTCCGTAGCATTAGGAGCAGACTCCAGGGCCTGTGCTGGGAGGTGTGAAGGGACCTGTCCTCAGGGAGGGCCGAGCTGCTTTCCCTGGATGGAGCACAGTGGAAAATCAGTCGGAGTACCAGAAAACCCCTGGGAAAGGGTTGCGTTTGTTTTAATTTTCCCGGGTAGGCTAATGTCTGTGGGGATATGATGAGTGGTATTCCATCCTGATGGGGCAGGTTAGTAGTAAAGCAGGAGCATTAATTTTTTTTTTTTTTTTAAGGCTAAAACTCCCAACAGAAATGACTATTGATCATGCTCTGAGCCTGAGACCAAACTCATTTGGTCAGCTTAGCTTTTGTCTTAAGGCTTGACTGTGATCAAGAGGGGCGTTGTCAGAGTCTTAATAGCCTGAAGTGAATTTTATTTCATGAGGTCTGATCTGTGGTACAACAATCTTATGGAAGGAAAAAACACCTCTTAAGTGTATGATTTAGGTGATAGAGTTGTTTTGGCAGCCAATGTAGCAAGTACTGGGCCCAGAATTTTCTGGGGCAGATGGTTAAGCTAATGGTCCTTGCAGCTATATGAATTTATAATACCAGAGTGTTAATCTCAAAAAATAAAATTTAATACATGGCTCAGAAGTCTTCCAGAAATTGCAAGTTTGACTTTTGTGGCCTGATCAGAATTTTAGCCATTTTGTGTTAGTGGTCAGAGTGGATCCATTAATTTCAGTTTTCCCTCCCAGAACAGCTTTCCTGCTCTTCCTGGATTCCCTCCGCCACGCTACCACGGGGAACTCTAGCCCCTCACCCAACGCTGCTGAGTTAGCACAGGCCCGTGGGAACTGTTGATTGGTAAATGTTGAGTGAGATAGGAACTTCATATATAGCAAGCTAAGGAAAAAAGGTGTATTTTTTTTTTGCCACGTTTTTCTATTTTAGGAGTTTATTTATACAGGTATCCAAATTGGGATTTAAAGTGAAAATGAGATGATTTTGTAACTGTTAAAGCAGGACCAGGTGCCTGGTTCAGCCCTGTCATTTCTTACTTCTTGCCTGTCGTAAGGGGTGTATATCCAAACTCACCCTTCTCACTCAAAACAGTGTAAAGAGTTCTTTAAATCAGGGTTTCCTATCTTGGGGAGGGGGAAGGGAAAAAAATCAGTGTCTTCTTGCATATTGAATATGAAATCTTGTGGGTATTTGTATATGTGTATTTGTGGGTGGCTGTGAGGTCTTTGATATTCATCAGGCTTTCAAAAAGCTCTAGAAGGAGAAAGGTTAAGGAAGAAGGCCAGCTCTAAAGTCTTGGACCACTCTTCTAAAAAGCTCTAAATTAGCTAGCTTCTTATAGAGTGGAGGGATTGATTAACAGCAGGGACAGAACCTAGAACACAGACAGTAGGTTCCAGACTTGATGGAAGCCTGGCTTCTCACGGGTCATTCCAAGCTATGCCTGGATCCCTGAGATTCTCTTTCCTCACTACTGGCCTCTCTCCCTCCTCAAATTCTTAAGATAGCCTTTGTAGGAGAACGTTGGATAAACTTGGCCTCCAAGCCAAGGATATTTTCTTCTTGGTTTCCTTAGTCTGTTTCTTTTGATCAATGTCCTAATTGCCCCCATCACCCTTCAAGTTCTCCTAGGGCCCCTGTTTTCATCTTTTGGGGGTTTATCTCTTTTATACTATCTCCTCTTCTTCCTTCTCCTTTATTTTCCCTCTTAATGCATTCTAAGTTAATCTGTTTCCTGTCAATGACTTTTCTGTCGGACCTGGTAATTCTTGTGTCCAGAAAGGGAGCCGTGAGGTAGACAGAAGACTAGAGGGCTGATCTTCCCAGGCTTGGGCCTCTGGATAGTAGATCCTGCCCCTCCCTGGAATGCTGGGGGAGTCTCAGCTCACTCTTTCCAGCCCACAAGTCGTGCAGCCTCCAACTGGTCAGGAATACACATCTGCCATCACTGTCACTAGCTCCCTACCTTCCTTGTGCTCCTTGTGTGTGTCCCATGATGGTGATCTCTGCAGAGTATGATTCTATTTTATATTCCTTATTCCATTTTTGCCAGAGGCAGAAAAGATAGAAGTTACTGTTTTCCGAGAGTCTGTTCTTCCAGGGTCAGGCCAATATGTAAGACAATGCTGGTGACAAGCGTGTATTGCAACAGAACCCTGTTAGCGGAAATTTAAATTACAGTCAAAGATGATCACCTTCCACCTTCTGTAGTGCGAGCTTCTTTCCCTCTCTGAATTTCTTCCCCTGTGCTCTGGGGGTCAGGGATCTAGCCCTGAAAGGGTTTTGGAGGGTCTCCTATTGCTACTTGGGAGAATTCATTAGCTCCTTGGCAGCACACCTTCATATTGAGGCTCTGCTTAGGAAACCAGATCTTTTAATTGACAGAGCCACCTCCTGAGCTAGTAATGCAAGCTGTTGGTAATTACAAAAAACCTCCCATGAAATTCATCTAAAATTAATGAAGAGCCAGCACTGTGGATTTTAAATACGGAAGTTACAGCGCTGGCTGTCAGTTATCTGAGGATAGATTATTTCTTGCCAGTTTTTAAGCCTTCATCTGGCTTTCCTTTGCTCCCCATTTGCCTGGGGGCTCCCTTCTCCTCCTCCACTCCAGTTGGTTTACATTCCTCCAACACAGGCCCATTTTGATGGGAAGCTACAAAAAAATGTAGACCATTCCCAGTGAATTGTTTGGAATTCTCCATGTCACTTTTCTATGAAAACAGAGAAGTGAAAGATCCAATGTATTTAAAAGAAAACAATAAAGCATGTGGAGAACAAAACTTGGGAATGAAAACCAGCTAGATAAATATAACTGTCTGCTTTTCCTATTTTGATATTTTTAAAAGGAGCATTGTTCAGTACTCTATTGTGTGTGTATGTTAGCATTTGACAGTCACTAGATCATCATTTACATATACCATGATGAACGGTTAAGGTATTTTGAAGCTAAAATCTTTACTGCTTTGGAGACATTTACTGTATAGGCATACTGTTTCTTGATTTAATAGAAAGGCTCTCTGATCTATATGTGTTTTTATGTGACTTGAAAAGGAACTAACCATTCCATTGAAATAGATTTCAATTAGGATAATGGCTATGAGACATCTTACAATGCTACATTTCTTAGACTCTTAAGATAGAATTGTTAAATTACAGCAAATAGAGTTAGGAATTATTTTGCAATATTTTCAGCAAATGGCAGTTTCTCCTTCTGTACATCTGGTCTTTCTGAAAATAATTGTGTAAAGGTCCTTTTTCTAAAACTGATGATTTTCCAAATACAGCGGTACCTTGTGGTTTAGAAGAAATGGTGGAGAAAGATTGTGGTCCAGGGGAGCAAGCAGACAACGGTCATTCTCAGCTTCTCCTTTACTGTAGCTTTGGCCACATTTTTGAAGAAAGATGAAAAATTACCAAAGTTGTGAAAGAATATTGGCACCTCGGTAGACTTGGAATGAGTGTGAGATTTTCAGAATAAAAGGTCACTTTCTTCTGTGGATACAGAAGAACAAGGATGTGTGATCACAACAGGTCCAGCAGCCGGAGTTGGTGGAAATAGTTCTTGGAATCTCTCTATTTAAGTTTGTACGGTATTTAAATTTCCATATTCGAAAAATTCATAGAGACCAAGAGTTTGTCAAACAAAAAAAACTTTTTTTTTTTTTTTTTTTGGAAAAATGGCAGAAGGAATGTACATGTATTAATTCCTAAAGGATGTTGAAAATTTTTAAATATCTAGGACACAGTTTGCTGAGGGAGCCAGAGAGCAGTGGCAACAGTGACTTAAGGGTTACATTTTGATGTAGAAACGCTCAGTCGAAGGAAGAACTTGCCTGGGAGGAAAGTTTCTGTGGAGATGTGCCCTGCATTTTGAGTGATGTACTAAAGCATTGGAGACTCAACATTCATTTTGATCTTTCTTAGGAAGCTGGGTAAAATACCGTGTTTCTGAGAAGAAAATAGTAACTTATTATGAAGTGTCAAAGTCTTGCAGTGGAAATGCCAGCATGCATGAGTCTGAAGCAAATTCAAGAACCAGCAGCCTAAGTGCAGCCCTCACTGACTTGCCATTTTGATTTCAGGGACTGTATAAGCTGTTAGGTCCAGCAGGTTGTCAGTTGGGGTCCACATCCATACAAGGAGTGTGATGACAGTTAGTGCTTCGGCTTCATAGTACTTTTCCTGGGAAAAAGTGTTTAATCCCAAACCGTTTCCCAGAGCTGCTCTGAGAAATTGCTTTTCCCAAATAACCCAAGGATAAAGTTCTGCATCCCTTGAAAGAGTGATGTTTTTTAACTTGTTTTGGGACATAACACACACCCCTTTGAGCCTCTGAACACTACACATTCTCTCAGAAATCTACACATGTACACAGTCCAAATTTTGCATGCAAGTTGATGTGAAGAACCCTTCATTTAAAGTAATACAATGCAGGGTTTTGCAGAGAATGTTAGGAGTTTGCTGCTGTTATCAACACCATTTTTTGTGGGGGGTGGGGCTTGAGGTGCTGGTTTGGGAATTACCTTGTGTACATTCCCAAATGTACCTTCCACCGTGAGCTTTAGCACGGCTGGAACATGTAGCCAGACCTCATTAGGGGAGCGTTGTGCAGTCTGAGAGCAGTGCTTGTGGAAGGTGCAACTCCCCACTACCCTGAGAGCTGGGGCCCAGTATTTCCTGTCAGGGGCTTTTTGGAGGTCCTTTTGTCTGAGGGCACTTTTATTATGTGTATTTGAAAAAGCAATACCAACTCTGCATTTACTTCCTGATTATTTATGGGCTTTCCCTGCTTAGGGTAAAAAGATGGACATTGCCTTTGACCTAGTAGGTTTTTAGAGCCTGAAATTAATTGGTTAGATGAATTGCTTGTTATATTAGTTATAAAGGAGACATTCCATGCTTTATTGTGCATAACGTGATTTTTGAATTCTCCCACTTGAGACTATATATTCTGAAGAAAGTGCCTTGAGAAAACTGCATGTATTGGATTTGTGTCCATTTTCCCAATACTCTGCTGCACTCTTCTGTGCATCTCCTGTGTGAGACACACGGGGAGTGGTGGTGGTGCAAGAGCAGGCCCTGAGCTACGTGTCTAGAACCTAGAATCCTGCTGGTGACAATGGCTCTTGGATTTCCACTTCAGAACCCCTGGTAGTTGGTGACCTCCAGAGGAGCTTTCATTTATGCCGTCAAGATCTAAGAAGTCACCATCAGCCAAGAGTATTGCCCGTCTTTCCTGAGGAATCCTTTTCTTTGATACAGCAGCTAGATTGGAATTTCAGTTTCCTACAAGAAATGCATTTTCCCAACAGAAACAACATCCGATGTGGTTCTGTGGAAAGGAGAGGTCCCATGCCCATAGTCCTTAGTTAGGCCTAATGTGCCTGGAAAGGATGCTATTGAGTAGAGATGATCTGAGTTTTAAGTTAGATCTCACTGTCTTCAGAGCAGTAGTGGTATAATGTTACATTCTTAAGCTAAAACCTGATTCCAATTTCTAAACAATATGCTCAACTGTAAATGATACCTTTATCTTCTGTACTAGATGGAATTTTCTGAAAAGGACATGAACAGGTTACTTAGGTATAGGTGTTACGTGCATGTTTATTCCTCTGTTCAGCCAATAAATATTCACGTGCCTACCCTGTACCACACTGAGGATGCAGCCGTGAACGAGCAGTTTCTGCTCGTGGAAGGCGTGTGTTTTGTGGGGCACCAGGCAATGCGTAAGTAGCCATGTAACACAGTGCTGGGCAGTAATACTGTTTTGAGAACTATACAAAGAGAATAAGCAGATGGGGAGCCCATTCTTTAGGATGAGCTGGTCAAGGGGGTCTTTCTGAGGAAGAGACATTTTTACCACACCAGATTTTGGGGATAATGATTGTCTTTGGGGCTGTGGCATTCAGTGAGGCTTTGCAGAGATTCTAACTGATGAATTTGAAGGACCCTTTGAGGAGCCAGGACTTTGGTGCCAGTGACCTTTTGAGAGAGGATCCAGCCTTCTTCTCTGGTTCAGCGCCCTTTTTTCCTTACTGTCAGTTTTCCTGCGGCAAGAACAGGAGGAGAGATGAAGCTGCTGCTGGCCTCTTGGCTGTGCTTCAAAGCAGACTGAGCATCTCCCTGCTTTCCAGGTTGGCTGTGAGCCGGGCTGCTGCACCTAGCTGATGGTATGCATGCCCGGTCTTTAAAAGGCGTGACCTGCCCGTCACCAGCCACTCCACAGGTGGACAACCTGAATGCTTTCCCTGGGGTGGCCATTGCGTCCAGAGGCCCGCTGACCTCAGCCTGTCCCCACTCCCAGAATTCTGGGGCCTGGGTACCGCGTAAAGGATAGGCCTAAGGCTGTTTTATTGCTGAGTGTCATTTTTAAGCATTGAATATCAAAATTATAAAACAGTCTTTTAGGAAGCTGTATACTTCTGCCAGTGATGCTGCCACTGTTCAAAATGTTTTTTCACACATATGACCTGTGAATGAGCCCCACAGTTACTCCTGTTACCTCGTACTCCCAGGGTACATTAATAACCAGTATTTGCACAGAGCTGCAGTTGCAGTTGACAGACGCATGGCCGCACGTGTCCGTTTAATCCTCACAGCATCCTGTCGTTATTGCTGCCCCTTTACAGACCAGAAAACTAACTAAACCAGTCAGGGACTGAAGAGGACTAGCCACACGAGGAGAAGCCTGCACAGGGGCGCGTGTAGAACTCCTGTCACCCCACACAGAGGCTGTGAGGTAGCATGATTTGCTTTTCCCGTTTTGGAGACGATCTTTCTGAAGGTCAGAAAGGCTAGGTATCTTGGCCGAGCTGGGGAGAGGCAGAGCTGGGTTTTCTTCCTGGTGGGTCTGAGTTGGAAATGCCTGTGCTTTCCAACCTACCTAGCATCTACCTCATCTGCCTGAGGCCACCTGCCCCTTGCTCCCTTTTTTTTCTTTGTACCTCCTCCTCCTCTGCCCTCCTCTTCAGTGTCATGTCAGCCATTGTGCCCGGCATCTGAGCCAGTGGCCTACCTGAGGCTGGGCCAGCTAATGGAGTGTTGTGGGCTGGGCCAAATATGGGGTGTCAAGAAGTGCTCTACCTTGGATACCTGGGAGGTTGGTTAATAGACTTAAATATATATAGACTTTATATAAACTTAATATATAGACTTAAATATAATAGACTTAAGACGTGTTGATAAAGAACTTTTTACATATGTACGAGGGCTGTCTGGAGAAAATCCAGCCATAAATGCCTCTCTTTTTCATATTACATGGCTTGATACTTTCTGGACAGCCCCCATATGTATGTGTGTGTGTGTGTGTGTGTGTGTGTGTGTGTGTGTGTGTATATATATATATATATATATATATATGTATGTATATATGAAAACGTGTATATGTGTATGCATATATCTCTTAGAGGAGCATTAAACTCTATATCACTCCAACATATCAAATATTTGTTTACAATTTTAAGCACTGTATAGTCAATGTACTTAACTAGTTTGTGTGTTTTCCCTTCAATTATCATGATTTCATTTGCATATTGCCCCATTTCTAGATAGTGCACATACTTGCCATTTGTAAGAACTGTGTAATATTTCCTGTTTGTATGCATAGAATCTTTGGTTACCTGTTGAGTTGTTAAGCTTTTGAGGCCTGGCAAGGAGTTTATCTCATAGCAGTATTCATTTAGGAAAATATGTTCTGAGTTTGGCTTAAGAATAAGTGGTTTTTAACAATGGTTTTGTAAATTAGGTGTGGCTTATTAACCATAGTGTCAGTGGATTTTGGCTGGAAACATGCAGTAGACATTTGATGGAAAACAAACTTTTTTTTCCAGAGTTGAGTTTACATTTTGGTTCAAATTTTATAAACACTTATTACCAAACTTATAAAGCTCTTCTGGTTGTTATTTATATGTCTAACCAGGTAAAACTCTTAAGAAGCTGAAGCAGAGAGGATTGAAATGACAAAGACAGCTCTTTAAAAATCAAGGTTATCTTGAGGCTAAGAATGTAATTACAGAATTGCAGATGATGATAAAAACTTTGAAATGAACATCCCAACATTCGACCTTGACAACAGAAGACTGGGACCAAGTACATAGCTGCTGCTTCCCATTTGGTCTTGGCCATAGTTGCCTAGACTTGTTTGAGTTCCATTTCTGCCCTTATTAGTTACAGTGCCGTAGGCGAGATTTAATTTCTCTGTCTCAGTTTCCTCGTTTGCAAAGGGGAGACACAATTTGTTGCCTCCTAGGGCTGTGAAGATTAAATGAAGAGTGTTTTGATGTATCTGGGACATAAATCTTCAGTAAAAGTTAATTCTCTTTTCTTACTCATAACTCAAAACTTTGAGTGAATTAGTGCATACTGAGTGAGCTGGTAAGGTGATACAAAGGCCCCTCATTGCTCATTTTAGGGAGCAGTTCTTTTTCCTTCTCCATTTTGAAGTTTCTTGTTTGCTGCCTAGTTTAAATTAGGATGCCAGAGTTTGCAGAATTGTTTGTGTAGAATAGTAGGTGGAATTAAATTTCTCTTGAAAGGTAGATTCCAAAAAGTTGAACTTATGCAGACATTTCTGAAATAATTTTATTATATGTGTTTCTTGCATAGCCTTGTTAGAAGTTCCTGATTATAAGAAAATACTTCATCATCCAACAAGTTCTCTCTCTACTGGTTTTAGGTTATTTGTAAGGAAGCATTAGTCTCCTGTCTAGGTGGACATGTAATAGTATTATTAGAACCAGAACTTTCAGCATCTTTCTGACTTCCACCCTTACAGGTCACCAGATGTTTGACTCGAAGATGTCTCAAACTGAACCTACTACATTTTCCCTGAACTCAGTCCTCGTCTTGCTCCCAGACTTGGTGAATGGGAACACTGACCACGGCTTATAAATTCCAAGGCATGTAAGCCCCAAACCCAACATTTGTCCTTCAGAGCACCTTCTTCCTAACTCCAGATCCTCCACAGCCATACCTGTGTCTGGACTACCATCATCTCTCCCTAAAGTGTTGTAAGAGTCTAATTGATCTTCCTGAACCCCTGCTTGCTTCTTTTCAGTTTGCTTTCAACCCTGCAGCCAGCTTCCAGACCATATACAGTAACCTTCAGACATTGCCATTGCTCGTGGGGAAAAGATCACTTCCTCAGTGAGGTTTTCAAGGCCCTGCATGATCTGGTCCTTGCCCACCTCTCCTGTCTCCTGCTGTGTACATTGCACTGCGTCCAGGGGGTTGTTACGATTTCTTCATTAGGCTGTGCTCCTGCCTCAAGTTTCTTGCTTTTGCTATTTCCTCTTCTGGTTGGGTCATGCTACCATCCTTTAGCCAACTTCCACTCATCCTTGAGATGTCAGCCCAGTTCCTGCTTGTTCCAGGGACCTGTCCATGACGGATGCTGAGACTGATCAGGGCTCTCTCCAGCCGTGATCTCTTAGCACTCTTCGTGTTCCTTCATAGCTCTTTCATTGGTTAATTGTCTCTCCCCTCAATGCCTCTCTAAGCTCCCCAAGGGCTACTTGAGTATTGTGCTGCTTTGTGAATTGCAAAGCAAGACACAAATGACAAGTGCTGAAGGCTAAATCAAGGCCTCTGATATCAGAGCTTAAAATTCCATGTGTCCAACTAGAAAGCTTTGGCTTACATTAAAATGTTTGTGCAGAGAGACCTGTGCATAAGTTGTTCAATTAAAAGTATCTATAATCAACTCCAAATGCTTGTTTTATATACCTAATAAATTGAGGAAAAAATAAGAATTTATCTTTAACTAGGTGTTACTTTTTTTGATGGGTTAGGTGTACTTTCTTGATTTTCCTTTTTCTTTTTAAGATTGTTTTTCAATTATAGTTGACATACAATATTATATTAGTTTCAGGTGTATAACATAATGATTAGACATTTAGTTTTGTACCCATCTGACACTAAGTGTTATTTTTGAAGTTAATTTCTGTATGGTAGTACCTTGAGACACTTGGATGAACATTTTGTGGAGTACTCTACATGGGGAAAATCTGCAGTAGCAACTGCCTAGACAATTTAAAAGGGAAGATAGACATGAGTAGTGTCACCAGGTAATCAGTAATATAGGCTGAACATTTGCTACAGATGAGCCTCTCAGGGAGCCTCGTCTGATGTAGTCTCTTTTAGTCCCAGCTAACTGTCATTGACTTCCCTGAAGATGGAACTTTGTTCCCATGTACATACGGAAAGGGTTGCACGGCGTTTGGGGGATTTTATGGACTTAGATCATCCAGTAGAACACTTACTTCTATATAGCAATGAATTAGAGGGTGTGGGATAGGATAGGGAGTACTGTGGGCTGACAAAGGCCTCCTGGGTTCGTTTTGCTATACACTGTCAGGGTTTACTGTACCATAGGAAGGTCTTCAAAATATGAAGCATATTTCCTTATTAGGTTGATGATTATCCCAAGCAGGCTTTGAGGAGCTGATGACAATAGAGATTGAAGCATTTTTAGCCTGTTCTGTGAATTGTTGCAACTGTTTAAACTTTTCAGTGCTTTCCTGGGTAGTTTTTTGACTTGGGGTCCCCCCAGAATTGGTGTTCTCCCCTGGCTGGATAGGGTGAACCTGTCTGTCTTTCAGGGATAGGCTTGGCATCCAGCCTGTGCTCAATCAATGTTGAATGGATGGAACTCTTTCTTGTAGAAAGCTTCTGTTGGCTCTGAATTGGTTTGTCCATGGAGGCATCTGGGTGAGGCAGTGGGTGCAAGGGTGAAGAGCATGTCCTTGAAGCAGGTGTCCTAGATCTGCCGGTTAGTAGCTTTGTTACCTGGGTAAGTTGCCTAAACCACTTTCAGTCTTTCTCCTCATCTGTAAAATGTAAATAATAACAGTACCCACCTCACAGAGTTGTTAGACTTAAATGAGATGTTGTTGGTAAAGCACTTAGAGGCCTGGCCCACGTCAGTATTAACTGTTGTTAGTAGCTCGAATCCTCTGATGGATGCACCCTCACAAATTAGGACTGTGTCTGACTTATGGCCCTCTCTGGCCCTCGGCTCTCCTTTCTTCCAAGAAATAATTCCAGCTGCTTTAGTTGACTGAGTCATATACTGCTCAGTACCCAAATGGTATGCTTTACCACAGAAAATTAAATGACTAGCATAAAGTTTTTGGAGGAAAAAACTCCTGTATTTTCTCAAGAAAAGTATAACTACGATACATCTTTAATTAAATAGAATAACCGCCAAACAGATGGGGTCGTCTGAGAACAAGTAATAGTAATATTCCCTTGGTACACTTCACTCCATCATATCCATGGAGAGGGAGCAAGCAGTTAATGCTAACATTTCTATGCTGTCAGTGTCCACACTCTACAGTTTATAACGTGCTGTCCCGCCTTTTCTTTTTCCCAGCAATCTGAGGGGTGAGGTTTTACCATCATGGCCGTCATTTGATAGATCAGAAACTCCAGGCCCAGTGAGGCTGCTCCTGAGCCAGGGTTCTTTGCAGGTAGCTCACCTGTCCCAGCAGCATGCTTTTGGGTGTTGTCTGAGTGGTGTCAATTTGATAGTAACATCGACTAGGTAATCCATCACCAAAAGGATTTATTTGGGAAAAGTTAAAAAAAAAAAAAAAAAAAAAAAAGAAAAGCTACCGAGAGCCTGAGAATATCCATTCCTGGCCAGCCATGTGCATGCTCTGGCTCTGCTCCAAGATGGAGGACATATATATAGATATAGACACACACACACACACATACACGAGATAGGAGGTTGAAACCATGGAGATTACAAACAGAATGTTAGGACCATAAGAGGTCCAAGAGTTCAGCTCCATCCACAGACCTCCCAGCCTGATCAGATTTCTTAAAATCCCAGGTCCACTTTATCAGTGCGATTTGATGGGGTCTGAATTGCAAGTGGATGGCCAGAAAGTTTTGCTCCTGTTTTGTCACTTTGCTGTGGTGGAGAGTACTGTCTGAGGACCCACATAAGCCAGAAGAGAAACACCCATGGACAAACTCAGCACTAATCACCGGGGAAGGGCAGGATACTACAGGTTGGCAGTTACTGGATCTGTGAACAGAAAAACATCAGGCTCACAATTTTATCGTGTTCGTTTCTTTGAAATGTCAGTGGGGCCCAGTATGGCCCTCAGCTTTCTAGTGCCTCCAAAATTAGACGGTTTGGTTCCGTGTACCCATATTTCTGGTTATGAAGTGCTACTTATGCTTATTTTCTCTTATCTGCCAAGAAATAGCTTTTTTCTCTTGTTCCTTTGTGTATCCAGGTTTCTTTTTTATTCTGTTTGCTTTTAATTTCTGTCTTCTGTTCCGCTTTGGGCCTTACGACAGCAATGATACAGGCCTTCAGGAATGGGCAGCCATGGAGGCCTTAGCTGGCGTCATCTCTATTCCCTGGGTCTGGATTGGGGGTGTTAGGATCATCCCAAGAAGATGAGGCTATAAGAAAACAGTGCAGAGGCAGGTATATCAAAGATTGGGAGCAGAACTTAGTCCAGCACAATTGTGTCCTGTGCTCATGGAACCAGAGGCCCACCTCTGATTCCTGTTTAAAATATCTGAAGTAGTTGATTGATTGACCTTGATCAAGAAATGGGCTTTTTTTTTTTTTTTTAATGTAGGTACAGAGCGGTGGCCTCTTACAAAGCAATTGCCTCTAAGGTGGTGCCTTCTAACCTAACATAGTATAGAACTGATGCCCAGGAATAGCTGGTACTCTATCTCCAACTGAGTTCCTGGTGAACCCATCACCATTTTCTCTCTCTCTCTCTCTCTCTCTCTCTCTCTTTCTCTCTGTGAGTGTGTATGTGTGTGTGTGTGTGTGTGTGTGTGTGTGTGTGTGTTTAAGCATAATGTGTTCCTGTTCCAAGTTGATTTAGACTGGGGAGTCTCAATTCCATTGTAGGTATTAGGGTATGTGTGTGTGCCCATACACATAGACTGTGATTATTAGAGAATTTTTTTTAATAATATGTCTTCCCATCCCTCTCCTCAATTATGATAAGCCTTGAGATGCGAGGGGTGGCTGGGTCATCTGTGCAAAGATGTTTCCTAGGATTTTGTGGTACACCTTCCCTCCACCTAATCCCAAAATGTATCTGCCCTTTGAGAACTTTGATTAAGAAGCAAAGGAACCCATGGGAACCAGGAGTCCATTTTCATTTCAAAAGGCTTAATAGAAACTATGCATTTACCCAGGCTAAAGACACAAAAGCTATCCAAATCATCAGGTTTCCTTGTTTTTGTTTGGATTGCAAATCTGTATGGTTTCATGCTGATTCCATGTTCTGATTGGCTATGGAGAACATAATCGGAATTTCTGAGACACCATTGCTCTAACTCTAGACTTTGTTCCTAGAGCTGGTATCAGGTCTCACTCCCCAAACTGAACATACTGACTACCTTTAGCATGAGGTTGACCTTGAATGTGAATGCCCTTGACTATCAAATTAAGCAACTCAATTGTTTCTTGCTTAACTTAGCTTGCTTATCATCATCACACCTGTGGCAGTGATTTGATTTTATAATGTTACTACAGACCCTTTATAAATGTGACTTGTTGGGTAAAAATTGGACCAGCATTGAAATGGAAAAACGTTAAACAGAATTAAGCGATTACTCTTAAACATATTTGTTAGAATCTTGTAAAACATTAGGCAAGCATGGGGATCAACAGAAAAAAGATTGGTGAAACTATAGATCTCATCTTATTTTAAAAACAATACTTTTAGCTAGCTTTACTCTAAAAGCAAAGATAACTCATAATAAAGCACTAATAGTCTATGTAGCCTCCCAGCATCCTGTTAATTGTACATTGTTTTTACGTAGTTGTTTGATGTATGCACGTCATCCCAAGTTCTGCTTTTTCATGTTGTATAGACCTTCCCATATTCCTACTTTGTCTCTGTTTGTCATTAACAGTCACAGCTGCCTGAACTAAACCCGAAGGCAGACAGTCAGGGGATTAGAGAAGGCTAGAGACGGGCTGTCTGTTTCATCTGTGGTAACACGGCTGTGGGATCAACTCTGGCCAGGTTGGTTTGGATGAAAAAGATGTGCTCGTGCCTGCTGCTGCTGCTGATAATAGTAGCTTACAAGTGCTAAATGTTATTGTTTAATTTTCCCAGCAGCCCCTATGAGGTAGGCACTATTATTTCCACTTTATTTATATATGAGGAAAAAGAGGCAGTAACTTGTCCAGGGTCACATGCTGGTGAGCAGTGCAGCTGGAACCCGAAACTGGGCCTGTTTAATGCCATTTCTTAACCAGGTTCTTTGCACCATAGGGCCCATTCCGTTCTCCATTCCCTCAGGAAACTGCCTTCCACCCTAATCCTTGGAACAAACACACCTATTAATGTATGTTAAAGTCACAGGGGCTTAATATTAAAACAAGGCAGAGCTAATGCAGGCAAGCTGGAGCCCCGAGAACCCCCATCCACATTAGAGATTTGTTAGTCTTCCTAAGGGCAGAGTGAAGGCTAACCCATATTCAGCCCTCTTTAGTTCCATCTTTGAGTTGGTCTTGAAGTTTCTCAAACTCGAATGGGCATGACGGTGACTACACAAGGTTATCTGAAACATGTATACAGTACTTTGTGGGAGATTTAAGAGATTCTCAGAGATAATTTCAGCTATAGGTAGCTTTTTGCCCTGACCTTAGAACCTAAACTCCACTGGGGAGTGGCCACCAAGTTCCTACAAGTATGCTTGCTAATTAGAAGTTATCTGTGTGTCCTTTTCTCTTCTCTAGACAACTTAGAAATTTTCCCATGTTCTCCTTGGTGTCTTTTTCCCTGGTGATGCTTGGAAGTCATTGAAGCTGAGGAAGCTCGTCTTCTACTGCTACCCAGACTGCTGTGTGTCTCAGTGCAGGAAGGTCCAGTTTCTCTGTGCTTTTCCGGCGTCCTGCTTCTGTTGAATGAGAAAATTCCACACCTGAATGAAAGCAGACTCATGTCCTTGGACTAGATTGGAAATTGGAGTTTAGATTCTAGAAGTCTGGTGGGGCAGATGGGTGAGAAGTGTCCATGTTTTTCTAGAATGTGGACAGGGCCTTACTTGTAGGGTCCCGGTATGATCTGAACTCAGAATGTGTTTTTCTCTTGAGTTATGTTTTAAATAGTGGTTCTGTGTAGTTGGAAACGACATTCGTACCATAGTTAAATTATATTGTGGATTGCATAAATTTTGTGGGTGTGGGAACATATTTCCCATTTATTTTCCTTCAGGATAAATAGATTTGGAATTTCAAACCATTGATTTCCTGATGAACTTTTGGAACTCAACCTACTCTTGGTTGAGGATTCACTTTCTATGATTACTTACATGATATAAATATTGTAGGAGGTCATCTGAGAGGCTGGAGATTTTTAGGAGGAAAGCCTGGGGTTCAGTTTAAGTATCCCTCCCTTCATGGAAGATGCTAGGACTTTGCAAGGAGGGGGAGACATTTCCAATACTGGAAGCTGTGTTAATGGAGGTGGGAAGGAGGATGGGTTTCACATGAGCCAAGTGGCTCATCAGACTCATCCAGAATGTTGGGAACACGTTGAAAAGTAACTGAAAATAAGGGTTAGTAGATCAAGGGACTGGGTTATGTTGGGCCCTGAAAGCCAAGGAGATTAGATGAGACACAGGAACATGATACGTTTTTGAGCAAAAGGGCCGTCTGCTTAGTGGGAGAAAGGAGGGAGACAATATTGGAGGCCCAGATGAGAGACAGGGCCTGGAATCATACTAGTAGGGGAATCTGATGAGCAAATCAATAAGCTAATTCCAGAATTTCCTGGAAATAGCAGTGCCGTGGACCAGATCTGCAGGGACCACCTCCTACTGGGGGTCTGCAGCAACCCCCACCCAACCCTGTCCTCCCATACCCTCCCTGTCTGGATGGAGACCCCTGCCAGTGGGAGTGACTCAGGACCAGAGCTGTGGGTGTCTCACAGGCAGTAGATAGCAGTGCTAAGGGTGCTACACGTGGTGGTTGGGTCTGAAAATACAGGTGGTAGTTTGATCTTGAAAACTAGGCCACCTCTTCACTTAACTTTGCTTTCTCCATTAAAAACAGAGGCCAAGCAGAGTAGGAGGAGGATTGGGGTTTGTTCTTGTTGTTTTTGTTTGTTTGTTTAGTGGGAGGTTGTGTAGCTGTGTCCCTGTAAGGACAGGAGGTTGCTGGAGGGTACTGTAGGAGTGAGGGTGGTGGGAATGTGGAAGTGGTGTAGTTTGAATCCACTAGAGGTTATATTTAGAGTGATGTTTGTGTGAAGTAAGAAAAAACAAAGCATTGGAGTAAGAGTGTCCAGTGGGAGTTCTGCCCTTACTGCAACCGGAGTAGAGGCCTCTTGGACAGGAGTTACCTTTTTGTACAGTTTGGCAATGGGAGGGGGAGGGATGAGAGATGCTTGGAGAAGATTGACTCCTGTCCTGTTGCCACAGCACACGCAAGTGCTGAGTATCTGCATCTCATTCTTTGTAGATACTTAGGACCAAAAGAAGTAAGGGATGTTTCTACAGCTGGGCTAAGCAAGCCAAGTCCAGAGGGTCTAGAAGTATTTGTTAATGTGAGACAAACTGTTTCAGTATTAGAAAAATATTTTGACTTAATTGCCTTAGGCACGTTAAATCAGTTCAAATGTACTCTGCTTTCCTTTGCTTGACTTGAGTAGTTACTAAGAATTCCTCTGGTGCAAAATGGAAAAGTGGGATTCTAAGTAGGTTCTGTTCCATGGAAAATGAGTAGTAGAATCACAGACTTACAGAATTTAGAGCTTTCTGGAAACATATTTGAAGACAATGAAGGAGGGTTCCCTCAGTTTACAGTGAAAGAACCCAAATGCTCAGGGAGGTAAAGTGGATGAGCTCCATACCGTCATGTGAGGGTCTTGGTCCTTCTCAGGGCTCCTGGCCCTGCTGTCTCATGGCTTTACTTGGTATTTTCAGGGACTGATTCTGCTACCAACTGAGCAGTTCTCAGAGATGTGGAGAACGTTTGCAACACATAAAAGTAGAGAAAGTGTTAACTATCCGTGATACATAAAGTCAGTAAGAAAAACTCTTGGGCAAGAAATATGAATGATAATTTAACAGAAGAAGAGAGACAGATGGGGAAAAACTTGAAATGAGTTGCCATTTCCCTATCCATCAGATAGGCAATAATTAAAAATAATGTTAAGACTTGACAAGGGTTCAGGGTGGAGGTGGACACTTGATACACGTTGGTAGGAGTGAAAATTGGACAGAGTGGCAAGACAGTTTCAGAATTGTAAATATACAATTTTAACCCATCAGTTCCACTTCTCGGAATATAGAGTACAGATGGGCTTGTCCTGTGCAGAAGATTTACATAGAGAGCTTTCAAAGGCCGAGTTCTTTCTAATAGTGAAATATGGAAAAAACTAAAAGTTCTATCAATAAAGGAATGATTAAATGGACTATATAGTATATCTGTACTATGCAGAAAAAGTCTGTGTGTGTACCTGTCAATTTTTATATATAGGCATGAGGAGAGGTTCAAGAAATAGTGAAAAACAGACTGAAAACAATATGTATTGTATGACCTCATTTAAGACAAAAAATAAAAACAGCTTTGTGTGTTTGTGTATATTTGTAAATGCATACAGAAAGGACCGGAAGGATACATTCTAAACAGTTGATTTGTGGGGAGCAGGAGAAAGTTTCACTTTTTCTCTACATATACCTGTTTTTGAAGTTTTTTATGATGAGCTTAAAATTACGGTTTTTTAAAAAAATGGAACTGAAAATTTATATATGCTATTCAACCCTGTAATTGTACTTCTAAAAATATTTACTAAGGAAATAATCAGCAAAGGTTATATATAGCATCATAATGTATTACAGCATTGTTTGTGACAGCAAAATACAGTAGATTCTCAGTTAACTGGTACCCATGGGGATTGGTAGATGCCGGATACATGTAAGTAGACTTTCTGTTAACCAGAACTCAAGCAACTGGCACTTTCAAGCAACCAGCAAGAAGATTTTGTCGATTGCTTAAAAGTTTGCAGGTTGCTTGAGACCTGGTTCAGGACAGTCTACTGTAATTCATAGTATCCTGTATTGAATGGTTAGATTATGGAATAGTCGTTTTATATAGCCGTTTAAAATCATGTGTAAAAGAATCTTTACTGACTTGAGGAAATGCTTACAAGAATTGTTAACATTTAGGGAATGCTTGCTCTGTACCAGGGACCATGCCAAGTGCTTTATATACATTGTTTTATTTAATCTTCTCAACAGTCTTTGCCATTCTCATTTTATAGACCAAGAAACAGGCTTGGTTAGGGTGAATAATTTGCCTGAGGGTCAGACTCCTTACCAGGTTGGTAGAACTGAAGCCAAAGGCCTTGCTGATATGCCACTATGTAATCTTGAATATAAAACCAGATCACATACAAACGTACATATTAGTACATACGTACATATGGTGTTACTTATTTTATAAAAATGAATTTTCTCTGCCTTAGTGTGGGTTAGATGGGGGGAATAGGCTAGTGCATTTTTATATTCTGACGAGAATGATTTTACTTTAAAGATTGATGTGCATTTACATGTAATATTTTTCCAGATTATAAAAGTATTTGGACATACCTCAAAATAGAAAATAAAAATTACTGATAAACCTATTATATAGAGAAAACTAACATTAATGCTTCCCCCCTCTCCTTGCCTGGTGTGTGTACGAATCTGAACATTATTGAATTACTCAATAGTTAATTGCAAAACTGGTTTCAGAAAAGTTTATACTAATTATGTTCCAACCATTAGTGGAATAGAGGGTTTGTTTCAACATGCCCTCTTTAGCATCACACAAATTTTAATGATGGAATTTGATAACTGAAATTCTTTTATTGATTTGTTTTCCAATTCTCTGTTGTTTTTAGTAATTTGAGCTTTTTTGTTTGTTTATTGGCCATTTGAACTTTTGGGTGAATTGCCTGTTGATACACTTGGAAAGTGTCTATTGATGATATCTTCCTAAATTTGACTATTAAAGAACTTAAGAAAGACGATTAGAAAATTTGCATATGCTGTTATATTATGTGTGTTCTTATAAACTTCCTTATAAGAGGAAATTTCTCTCTGCCAGTTGAAATGCATTTTCTTGTAGGGGTGAATTAGTGGCTTGTGGTTAAAACTTGATTTCTTTACCACCTGGAATTTATTTGACTTTAAAGTTTGACTTTAAAATTTAGGAATAATTGGTAAAAGGTACATGGGATGTCTCTGTACTACTTTTGCAACTTCTTGAGAGTCTATAATTATTTCAAAGTGAAGTTTAAAAAATTCAAGAATGGTAAAACTTTGGCTTCCTCCTATTACTACCTGTAACTGGGCCTCATAATTGTGACTGGCGGAGCCAATGGGAGACAGAAAGAGGCAATATAATACAGCAGGTCCAAAGCCAAACAGTGGTTAGGAACGCTGCTTTTTCTGTTGTTGCTGCTGTTTTTAATTTGGAAATAGTTTCAAACTTTAAAATGGGTGCAAAAATAAAAACTGAGCGAGGAACATCTTACACGAATACACGGTCCCCAATTCGCCTGTTGTTAACATTTGACCCCTGGAGCATCACCTTTTGAAATGCACCATTTTGTGACCACAGCCACTACCCTCTTCTCATCCTCCTCCTGGATTTTCAGCACCATAGTCTTATGGATTCCAGGTATTCACTCACCTGAACCAAATATTTATCCCCAGGTTTCAGACTTCTCAGGAACCTACAGTGTTCTGGTTACTAAGATTTGCCTTTAAAGGTTTTAAACTAAAACTTGATTCCCTGCCCCCAAACTCGAATATTAATCTTCCTTCTGCACCCTGCTACACAGCCCATCCGCTGTCGCTACGCTGTTTAGCCACCCTCTCGTTCGGGTTTAACAGAGTTGTTGCCATCGCCGTTCGTTCCACGTGCTGGTGTTTCGTATCTGCAGTGTTCTTTTCTCCACTTCTCTTACTCCTAAGTCACATACGTGACTTCTCTAATCAAAAAGAAAAAGCTATTCCCACATTTCCTTACTTGATTAGTACTGTGTGATTTGGGCAGACCAGTTCTGAGTTTTTATTACTTTAGAGGTTTCTTGCTTTCATAAGTGATGCCATTACAGGATGTCTCCTTGAGTTGCCCCCAGTGGCATTATCTTTTGTAAACCTCCATGGGCCGTGTGCAGTTGTACTGGAGGCATGACCTGGTTTCAGATGAGTTACTGTGAATTGAATTTGGATTTCATTATTAGAACCATCTAGCAATCTATAAAGCAAAATCCTAAGCATGCTGATGCTTTTCCTTTAAGAATGTGGCACTTTGCTGTGTGGGCCTTTCTCCTGGCAAATAAAAGCTGGAGCAGTGGCTACAGGGTGTGGACCTCTTGTTCACCAGTGGTATAAGCCCTGTGTTGTGCTCTTTGCAGTGCACACCCCTGCTGGGCTGTGAGGGTGGATCTGGGAACCTAATAACTAATGGAGAAGGGGCTCTGAGTTTCTAACAATGACGGTCTAAGTGCCTTGGGAGGATTGCCTGTATTGGAAGTACTTTCTTTTCTCCCTTTTCTTTTTTTTAAATGAAACTAAGGCTAGATCTAGTTCATTATCTACAATGTCAATATTGATTTTTGTTTACAAGGTGGAATATTAACAGTTTAGAATGGCTGCTGGCAATTCTCAGCTGCTTCATTGAATTTAAAAGAATCAAGGGATAGCTGTTAAGATATACTTGAGATTTTTAGGCTAAATCGGACCTTCCTACCATGGTTGACCAGATTCACTGTTTCCCCTGCAGCATCAAGGCAGAAAAGTGGTGTCTTAAGGCCGCTTATCTACTTTTTATAAAACCAAATCCTATTTAAAAATGCACCCATAAGAGGTGTTAAGACATCCTCTGCAATACAATGCAGACCTGCCTCTTTGCCAAGAGGTTTTTAAGTGAAAACTATTAACTGACACAAGCCATACTAGCAGATGCTACTCGTACATCTTATATCCAAGTGCAAGCTTGTTCAGAGGCAGCAAATATTTAAGTGGCTGTATGTTATTAATACAAAGACAGGAATTTTAATAAAGACCTGGAAGGATTTGCAGTGCTCCTGAGAAATGGGGCACAGTCTAAACCAGGCCTCTTACGATGCTTTTGTTTTACTGTACTCTCTATATCCAGAAAGTACGGCATATCTTGGTACTATGGTACCAAGTACTATTACCAGAATTCTATGGTAATAAAGTATCACAACAAAGTGAGTTGTAATCTTTCCTAATGGAGGGTCTAGTCTTCAGTTTGTAAGAAATGTGACACCTGTGAAGCGGAATAAAGGAAAGTGCGATAAAACAAGGTATGCCTGTAGTTCAATTTTCAGTCAAAATTGCTTCCTTCCCTCCAGCACTTTTTTTCCTTCCTCCAGCACTTCCTCTATTTTGGCATATGAATTAGAAATCAACAATGATAATTATAATAATGGCCACCTTAGTGTTTGTCTCTTCTAATGTGGGATAACCAAGGGGTAGAGTCGATGATAAGTGAATGGCCTGGAATGAACTATTTTCTCTTTATGGCTCTGTTGGACCCCAGGACTGACTTGTTTCAAGTACACCTGGAGGTCGGAAGGGAAGTTATTAATAGAAAATTAGCCCTCCCCACCAAAGAAAACTCCCATCAGAGGAGGGGGGGAAGCTAAATATAAGGTGATGGAAAGAGAAAAAACCAAAAACAAAAAAGAAAAGAAAACTCCCACCAGATTCAGAGGTTATTTTATCTGAGTGAATAAATACCAACATTGAGTCTTGAGATAACTCTTCATTTTCCATTATACAGTATGATTTATTGTTGATTTTTTTCCTGGCCTAATTAATGATGATAACCTTTTTGAATGCCTAGAAATATAATAAATTTCATGGATGTTTGATATTCTGACTTCTACTCCAGTGAGGTTGATAGCCTTGTTGGCATTCATGATAGGGCGGGCAATTGGCTATTGACTTCCTGTTTGAGGCCTTTGTTTTTTGAGCTCAGGTGAAATGGGAGCCATTCCTTTGTTTCTTGTTTTTAGACTGGATAGAATAAATCCGGCATAAATGCTGAGGAGAGAAACCTTTACTGGAGGTTTTCTCAATCTTAGAGCAGCGAACATCTTTACAAGGCATAGTAACTTTAATGGGGAATTGTAGTCAAGATCTTAAGAAAGACTCATCAGCAGAACAGTTTGAGATTTACTTCCCAGAAATATACCTGACTAAGGCTGAGGTTCAGAGAGCATTTGGCTCTAAATAGCAATTTTTCCCCCTAGAAGTAAGGGAGCATTAGTGCAAATGCATGTATTGTCTCAGAACGAAATCACATGGTAGCATAAATACAGAAGAACAATGTGAGCTTTTTGAATAGAATTGTTTTAGTTGTATTTTAAGTAGTTCAAAGTAGTATTTCATTGTAAGGGTTTGAATGGTGAAAATTTTAAAACCATTTTTATTTTTAATAATGGTAAAGTATGCATAACATGAAACTTACCATCTTAACCATTTTTAATTGTACAATTCAGTAATGTTAGGTATATTCACATTGTTATGTGACCAGTCTCCAGAACTTTTTCATCATACGAAACTGAAAGTCTGTATCTATTAAAAAACAACGTCCTATTTTCCACTCCCTCCAGCCGCTAGTAACCACCATTCTACTTTCTGTTTTCATGAATTTGACTATTTAGATATCTCCTATGAGTAGAATCACAGTGTCTTTTTGTGACTGGCTTATTTCACTTAGCATAATGTCCTCAAAGTTCTCAAATCTAAGTGAGGGCTGGTTTGCTTCTAGTGCACGTATAACCGAGTAGCTGTAGCTCTTTGGGGTCCCAACTCATTGTGGAAGAGTCTCCAGTTAGGGGTCCACCTCGGCCATCCTGCTCAGGAGATCATTAAAATGAAAGTTCCAAATTGCCACAATTACTCAGTGTTTTGAAGACAAGAGTTGCTTCTCTAGAACTCGTGTCTCTGGTTTCCCTTTTCCTTACTTTTGGCCTTGTTATTCCTTACTCAGTCGTTGAAGCGTCAGTGCTTTTGTTTTGTTTTTTGAAATAATAAAGTTATTGCTGGTTGTTCTCAGCAGAATAGTGGGCCAGATCACCGAGCCTGCTTGCTTGACAATAGACCTATGGCCTCCATTTGTCAGCATTGCCTTTGCCACCCCCGTCCATCCTGGGACTGAACATAGTCAGTGTTTAGCACCATTTTGATCATGACCAAATCAAACTTTTGCTTAAACGTGTCTCTGGCAGGAAATAATCCCATGTGATAATGTGAGCTATATGGCCTCTCCTCTCACAAGACTCAAAATCAAGGTTAAAACCCAGATCTAATGGTCTTCTGGTGCTTTGGAAGAAGGGGACCTATTGGGAAGGGATTTCCTTTTCTAGGATTTTAGTTCCTTAGACTTTGAGACAAGGTGGTCTCTTTTAAGCCTGGTTATAGTTGCATTTGGATAGTAGAAAGCAGGAGGCTAGTCACTTTTTCATAGTGCTGGACTGTCAGATGGTTAATGCTCTTCTCAGTGCAGCTAATCACATGCTGATTATTGAGAACAGAGCTCTTAGCTCTAGGGAGGGCTGTCCATGAAGGAGTTCAGAGGGTGGGTACCACGGCCAGGACAAAGCAGCAATGAAAGAGTGCATGGCATGCATGTGGAGGAAGCTTGCTGTGGTGGGAAAGGCATCAGGACATCAGTGTCAAAAGCTTCCTCTCCCAAGTCAGTGATGTGGCCTTGGACAAATGGTGTAATCTTCCTGGCAATAGTCAGGTGCTCTTTTTTTCTCTTAACCTTGGCTGTCCTGCAAGGCTATAACTGTGAGAGGGTTTATTTTGCTCGCAACGACAGCCAGCCACTGGGGGAGAGAGAGCAGAGGGGCTTGGAGTTGTCCCCAGGAGGAGGAGGGAGTGACCATTTGATGGGTTGTCTGGAACCCAAACCATGGACTCTGATTCCAATACACTCAGTTCTCTAGCACTTTTGATCCTAGAAGCAGACTTTGTTCACTTAGTCAAATCCTCTCCTTTTGCAAATGAGCAAACAAGACCCTGAGATTTTCTTGTATTTAAAAAGTAGTAGTGCTACTCTAGCTTCAGATGGCAGGTTTTAGTAAAAGAAAAACGAAACAACAAAAAAACAAAAACAAAAAACCAGAGAAGTGGAGCCAGGCTTTGGTCGGTGTGATTTGGGAGAGTTCACTCTAAATCTCCGAAGCTACTGTCTGAGCCTTAGAGAAAGACATCATTGATGGTGAGCCAGGCTGCCTCCCTAGCTGGCTACCTGGCACCCAGCTCTCCATGGGGCCCGGCTCAGGCACCGTTGGCTGGGACAGGCCTTGAGACAGTCTGGTCAGAGAGCCGCAGAGGTCTGTTTAACCGACAAGGCAGGGGGCCTGACTGTGTGGAGGATTGGGCAAGTTGGCCCCTGGTGGCCTTCCTTGGGGCCTTGCTTGGCTGCCCAGATCACAGGCTCCTGGGTACACTGCTGTTTTTGCCCTTTGGCCTTGGACTAGACCTGATTTTGCTGGAGGATTCCCAGGCCATCCCACTCTCAACTACAGGTGGGCCTCTCCATGCTTGCCTTGCCCAAAGGAGCAGCTCATACTGTTCAGTCCCCAAATTATGCTCTCTGTATCTGCACCTGTGCCCATAGTCACCTTCACTTGCAGCCACCACTACCTGTGGAGCAGCCTCAGAACCGCAGGTGATTCTCTTGCAGATCATTCTCTGTGTTACTAAAGTGATTTAAAGGACACTTGAAATTTTCAGTGTGTTGAGAATTATCAAGTACCAAACTTTATTTTTAAATTACCTCTATCATTTCCTTTTTAAATTACCCTTGTAAAACTAAGTGATAGTTAAATGAAAAACAATATACACTGCCCCTGGTATTTTTCTTCTTACTAAACCTACAAACCGGTTGGCTTCAAGATAACAGGGAAGGATTGTCCTCACTGGAGGCTGTGTCCTCCTAGCTTGCCTTGTCTCTCTGGCTTTGCAGAACACTGTAAAGCTATTGGAGTCCCCTCTTTCAGCCACCACCAGCTCCTGGATTTAAATTGCTTTGATCGATAGAGATCATTCCCTTTTCCTGGATTCAGTGGGGGTAGGAGAGCCTGAGGGTCATGAATAAGCATGGGCAAAAATCTATTGGAAAGTTTTTATGAAATTAATTCTCTGAAGCATTATGACGGAGAATGTGCAGTTTCAGATGTGTCGTTGTGACTGGGTCCTTGAACTTCTGTTTCTAGTGATTCAGGATCAGTTTCCTGCCCTCTACTGACCTTTTCTCTTGTTAGTAGTATCACTTGCCAACATTTTGAACATGAATATTTGGCAGAAGACTTAAACGTAATAGTTCTTCAAATTAAAGAAACAAGCAAGCACAATAATGCTGATTGTCTATGTAGATGTTGGGTTGTAAACAGCCACCTGTAGGTATAAACATGTAGGATTTTAGATTTGGAAAGAACTCTTGATTCCCCATTTTACGGATGAAGATTCTGAGACCTAGAGAGATCTTGGCCTGTTCACGTTCCCATCGAGTCAGCTGGAAAAGCGGCAACTGGCAGAAGCCCTGTTTCCTGGTCCCAAAGCTCCACTTTCTACTCTCCCATGGTGCCTCTCTTGTGCTGATGGTCTCCCACTGCTTCCCAACACCCACCCTCTGTCCTGGAGGTAGAAAATGGACCCATGTGGCAGGACAGACCACGCCCATGCTCATCTTCATGCCTTTGACCCTTCTTTCTAATCATGCCCATCCCACCACAACCTACCCCGTCAGTTTAAAGGACCAAGCAAATGCCCTGCCTTCCACTGGTCCCACCCTCCTCACAATGCCTCAAGTTCACTCCTCAAGTGTGTTCTAGCTCTTTTGACAGGGTCTCTTTCCAGATTGTGGTGTTAACTTCAATCTCATAGGGCCTGTTAGGGTGCCTGGTGCCCAGTAACTGGGCCTTAAATGTATGGAGAGAGCTAATACACTAGATGTCACAAGGTGGGCTTGGTGTCTTTGGTTTTGCTGCCCAGCTTTTCAGGTATCTGTCTTCTCTCCAGCTACTGAACTCTAGAAGGTCAGGAAGCTCAGCTTCCTTGTCTCTCACACTTGCCCTTAGCAGAGTTCTCAGTTGGTGGTGGGTTATAGCATTGATACTTCATTTTCCTACCCTTTGAATCTTGGCTTCAATTTAAAATATAACTTTGGGGGAGTTCCCTGGTGGCTTAGGCTTCGGTGCTGTCAACGCTGAGGCCTGGGTTTGATTCCCAGCCAGGGAACTACCCACATAAATAATAATAATAAAATAAAATAAAAGCCTGAGAACAAAGCTATGTCTTTATGGCTGCCTAACTACTCTGACCTTTCAGAAACTACCATTTCAGGAATAAAGAAGCCAACAACTATATTGTTTACAGGTTTCCCTTTCCATAGGTGGATACTTTGCTACTTAACTTGCATGGCAAGATAGTATGAGTGTTGATGGGAGATACAAGCCAAATAATTGTTAGGATTGCTGTGAAAATTGCAATGGAAACAGTAACCCTCCTGGGTTAGTTTTTTATAGCTGTAAAACCACTGGTGAAATTTTTGTTCCAAGATTCTCAAAAACACCAGGATGCTGCATTTTATCCTGTTGGACTTCTGAAGTAATGTTGGTAACACCTATTGTGCAGGTGTTTCAAGCCTTGAAATACAGAATTGCTGACAGAAATGAGCCACTTAAGAGAGGGGAAATGATTACTCACGTGTTGTGAAGTAAGACAGATTGTATGGCATTTTTAACACTGGTTTGTAGCTTGCTCATAAAAGAGCAATGCCTGCCTGGAATGTATCTGGTTGAAGGTAAGCCATTGAACCTGCTCAAATGAAAGATGGTGGCCGTCTGCCAAGTAAAAGCGTAATCGCCATTTAAAAGTGAGCTTCGTTTGTGCTCCTGTGGGCACATTTTAATGTCTCCTGTGGAGAAATGACTTTCTGACTTCTGGTTTTCTTGCTGTTTTCACAGAGCCTAAGCCCTGTAAAGCCGGCAATGACAAGTCTGAATGGTCGCCATGCCGAAAAAACCATTGACATGCCAAAACCATCAGCCCCCAGAGTGCACGTGCAGAGGTCCGTGTCCCGAGACACTATTGCCATCCACTTCTCGGCATCCGGGGAGGAGGAGGAGGAAGAGGAGGAGGAGTGCAGGGAATACCTTGAGGAGGGGCTGGACGACCAAAGCATTGTAACGGGGCTCGAAGCCAGGGAAGACCTCTGTCTTGAACCTCAGGGTGGCCATCACCCTGCTGGCCCTGAGGCCCAGCCCATTCTGGCAGATGGACTGTCCGGGTCCCCTGCCATTTTGCCCATCTCCAAGAACACTGTAAAACTGTTGGAGACCCCTCCCCTGGCAGCACAAGTATTAAGTACAGTGCCATTGGCTCTGTCCCCAGGGTCGTCTTCATCAGGGCCCTTAGCTAGCTCCCCCAGTGTGTCATCCCTTTCTGAGCAGAAAACCAGTTCTTCCTCTCCACTGTCCTCTCCTTCCAAGTCTCCTGTCCTCTCGTCCAGTGCCTCATCCTCCACCCTTTCCAGTGCAAAACCCTTCATGAGCCTTGTGAAGTCCCTGTCGACTGAGGTGGAGCCAAAAGAACCCCCACACCCCCCAAGGCACAGGCACTTGATGAAGACATTAGTCAAGTCTCTGTCCACAGACACCTCCAGGCAGGAGTCAGATGCTGTGTCTTATAAACCACCTGACTCCAAGCTGAACTTACACCTGTTCAAGCAGTTCACGCAGCCACGAAACACAGGCGGAGATTCGAAGACCGCACCTTCTTCCCCGCTGACCTCTCCCTCTGACACGCGCTCCTTTTTTAAAGTGCCCGAAATGGAGGCTAAAATCGAAGACACTAAGCGACGCCTCTCAGAAGTCATATATGAGCCTTTTCAGCTCCTTAGTAAAATCATGGGGGAAGAAAGTGGCAGCCATAGGCCCAAAGCCTTATCTTCAAGTGCTTCAGAACTCTCCAATCTGTCCAGCTTGAACGGTCACTTGGAAAGCAATAACTACAGCATCAAGGAAGAGGAGTGTGACTCCGAGGGGGATGGTGACAGAAGCGATCCCAGCATCCCCAAAAGTGACCACCCAAAGTCCACTGATGAGCCCGTAAAAGAGGTGGAACTGAAAGGTTCCCAGGTGAGCGGTCTGAAGGATTTGGGCCTGAAGACAAGTTCTCTAGTCCTTGAGAAGTGTTCTTTGTCGGCCTTAGTGAGCAAGGAAGACGAAGAGTTTTGTGAACTGTACACTGAGGAATTTGATTTGGAAATGGAGGGGGAGGGTAAAGTTGAAAAGCTCCTAGATACACCTCTCAAGCCGGAGATGCTGGTGGACGATGGTCCAGCTCTTGACAGTGACGACGAGGTGGACTTGGCCGTGCAGCACCCGGAGTTACCGGTGAAGACGCTGGGCTTCTTTATACTGTGTGTCTATGTGTACCTCATCCTCCCCCTCCCCCATTACGTGAGCGGACTCTTTCTGGGAATCGGCCTGGGATTCATGACAGCAGTTTGCATGATCTGGTTTTTTACACCACCAAGTGCTCATAAATATCACAGACTACATAAAAGTCAACAACACTGGAACACGAGACCTCTGGATATCAAAGAACCGGAAATACTAAAGGTGAGCCTCTCCACAGCAGCTGGCTAGCTCACGCGCTTTCTTACATACAGCCTTGTTTTAGATTCGACTTAATCTTTTTAGTTCATTGTTACAGGTTTTTGTGTAAGCAGTGTTTCTAAGACTTTGGGATCTCTTCATTCTCCAGGCACCCACAAGACTTATCTGGTAAACCTCATTCTAGTTCAAGTTTTGCTGATTCACCAAGTAGTTTTTCATGGTGCTATAGAAGTAGCATTTACGGAGTTCCCTGGTGGTGCAGTGGCTAGGTAGGCTTCAGCGCTCTCAACACTGCAGCCTGGGTTCGATTCCCAGCCAGGGAACTACCCCCACCCCCGCCAAAAAAAAAAAAAGAAGTTGCATTTACATCTAGTTCCCATGTCAGTCTCTCTGTCTAAACTTTCCAGGGATTTGCACTTGCTGAGGCTTCATTCTAGCTGACTCTGTTGGGATTAAGTATTCCTGAGACCCTGGGGAAGGGTTAAACACTCCTGGAATGGAAAGGAGGAGGAGAAGGCACACTGGTGGCTGGCCACTGCTGGCCCTCCTGTTTCCTCTGTGTACAGCAGGACATTGGCTGAGGAGGGAGATGTCACCTTTCAGTGCATGTCAGATCTTAGGATTTGGGCCTCCTGAGGGGCACCAATAGAGTACAGGAATAAAATATTAGTACTTCTGTTTATATTTATTTTTGCATATTTGAAAATTCCTGGCTTTTGGGCATGTTTAATAACATACACAATATAAAAATAGAGTTGTAGCTTATGTAGTTCTTATAGGCACAAACACACATGTTTATATATATGATTTTTAAAAATTATAAATTACACATAACAAAGTTTACCATCATAACCATTTCCCACTGTACAGTTCATTGGTATTAAATGCATTTATATTTTTATACAACCATCATCACCATCCATCCCTATAACTCTTCATCTTGTAAAACTACCCATTAAACAGTGGGCAGAGACATTCTTTTCTCCCCAACTCCTAACAGCCACTATTGTTTCTGATTTTTTTTTTAAATATTGAATACTCTGATACCTCATATAGGTGAGATCTTATCGTCCTTTTATGACTGGCTTATTTCGCTTAGCATAGTGTCCTCAAGGTTCATCTATGTTGTAGCATATTGTGGAATTTCTTTCCTTTTTAAGGTTGAATAACATTCCATTATATGTATAATATATACTATATTTTGCTTAACCATTCATCCATAAATGAACACTTGGATTGCTTCCATGTTTTAGCTATGGTAAATAATCCTGCTATGAACATGGGTGAACAAATACTCCTTCAAGAGCCTGCTTTCAGTTCTTTTAGGTGTTTATCCAGAAGTTGGATTGCTGGATCAGATAGTAATTCTAGTTTTTATTTTTTGAGGGACCACCATACTGTTTTCAGTAGCAGCTACACCATTTAACATTCCTGTCAACAACGTATCCAATTTCTCCACCTCCACACTCTGGCCAATACTTGATGTTTGCTGGGTTTTTTTGATAATCTTTTTATAGTTCAGAGCTTGTTTATTAATAGGTTTTCCTCTCCATTTACATAAGAATGCTCAAAAAATGACACGATATCTCTTTATTACAAAAAACAAAAACAAAACAAAACTCTCAGGATCCAAAATACTGTGTGTTTTGTTATTTAATTTCATAAACTCTTTACCTTATTCAAAAGAAATACATGGTCAGTGTTTAAAAAATACAGGAAATCCAGAGACACAGTCTGTTGTTCATCACACTAGTGGAAGATCACTTTAGTGAATGGTTTGGTATATACCCTACTTTTTTTTTAAATTTCTGCATGTACGGATATAGACATCACACATGCATACTCACGCACTCTTTTCGATTTGATTTAATAGGATCATATATTTTGCAGTCGGACCTTTTTTACTTCCTTTCACATGGCAGTATGTTATGACACTTTCTTTTTAAAGACAAGCTGGTGCTGAGTCTTGATGTGACACACTTAAGCTTAGCATTAGTGTATGAAATGGAGCAAAAGTGACTCATTATGCATGGTTGCTAAGCTTTTTCAATAGGGTAGTGCTGGGACTACCTAAATTACATGCTCTCTCAGTACACGTAAGTTATTGATAACTTCAGCAAAGAAAAATGGTACTTACATTTAACTCTAGTGCTTAATGACTGACTGTAGCATTCAGTTTGAAGTGATTTGAGCACTTAATTGTTCTGGGAAAATTTTTAAATCTTCTTTGTTGACTCCAGTCACTGATATCTGTCAAGAGTTTACTGATTACACAGAGGATGCCAACAGAATGGGATTTTAATGTTATGCCACAGTCTGGTTGCTTTAATCTGATCATTGAAACAGTAAAGGCAGTCCTCTGCTGCTGGTCACCTACAGTGGGCTAAGTGTTGTGTACGTTAACTCAATGAATCCTTGTACAACCCTTTCCAGTTAGGGTATGTGCTCATGAGGAAATGGAGGCACAGAGAGATTAAGCTACTTGTCCAAGGTCAAATAGTTAGTGAGTGGTGGCGCCATGCAAGACTTTTTTTTTTTTTTTTTTGCCTTTTTGGTATGTGGGTAGTTCCCGGGCTGGGAATCGAACCCAGGCCGCAGCGCTGACAGCGCCAGCGCCGAAGCCCTAAGCCACTACACCATCAGGGAACTCCCAAGACTATTTTTTTTTAAGGAACGTGTTTTGCCCTAACTGTTGGGATAAATTGAGTGTTCCTTGTAGAGACCAAGTACTTCATTCAGTGCTGTCATAGACTGATGCTTGTAATCCAAGCACATCATCTTAGACTCTTATGAGTATTTTTCCTGATTGATATTTGAACAACTCAATTGATCATTTTGATAATTCTTTTTCATTCTTAGCCTTAATTTGTTTAAATGGCTTCACTACTAATAAGGAAATGTATGTTTTAGCCTGAGGTGCTTTGCTTGCTGCGCAGGGCTGTTTAAACATACGATTTTTATTTTTAAAAAGGAACATTATTATAGATTAGAAGGCTAGGTTGTGTGTTGCAATCCAAAGATTTCAAATGCAAATGTTCTTTGGTCTTATTTAATTTTACTGAGTAGGAGATCATGTTCTTGGGAACCATTTTAGAAATATGACACTTTAAAAACATTTAGCAGCATTAACACTTAATTTGGGACCCAACTGTTGTGATTAGAAGAGGAAATGTTGAGCAGGTCTGTGAACCTGTTTTTAGGGTGAGTCCAAAGAGCTATTTTTTGAAAATAGCTTGATTTGGAGGATAGTCAGCTGTTTTGAATTATTTTCTGCACATCTGATTCTATTTAGTTGGTGTTTATAGAGGATATAGTGGTGTAATTTTTCAGGGCAGGTATGGAAACTTTTTTAAAACTTAAAAAAAAAAAAAAAGCTTAAATTTTAATGTTTTGAGACATTCCCTGACAGAGGAGGCTATAAAACCTGCCTGTGAGAAAGATCTCTAGTAGAGCAACCCAGCCCCCTGATAGTTACCTTGCCAACTTCATGCCCCAAGTAGACACCATCTGGCATCCCTGAACCAGTCAGGCAGCGAGCGGCCTGTGTTAGGAGAACATGTGTTTTTAAATCTCAGAGCCAGATAAGTTCTCATTGGTGGTGGGTCCAGGCATCCTGGACTGAGAGTCTGGTTCCTTTACTCGCTCCATAAACAATTCAGGGAGCATTGTACTTTTCCTCGATGTGATTTCACATGATGAAAAAAGGGAGAAAAGTAAAGCTTTTCTGTACTTTATTTGGGTGATTTTATTATTCCATCCACACTGCAGATGTGTATTTTAAAATGGTCCTGCAACTGGTGATGAGTATGTGGGATGGTGAACCAAAAAGACCAATTTGCAGCCACCTAGTAGCTATTCTCAAAGGCTGGTGTGCAGTTGGTTAGGCCTCATGGAAATCCATCGTCTCCCACTTTGAATCCTGCTGATCAGCAGCTGTGCTGTCTGGAGTAGAAGAAGTAAAACAGCTGTCACAAGGTTCACAGAAGAGCTCTTAGAACCTCCTATAAAGCCTGCTTGTTCTTAATGTTTAGGAATTCATAGTTGATGTAAAGCAGCAAATAGCAAAAAGGTTGCTACAGGCATTCAAGACAAAGTGACATGTGAATGAGTGAAAGTCAGGGGGAAGACTAAAATATTAGGAGAAGCTAGCGTGACTTAAAGCATGACAGTCTAGGTAAGTTAAGTCAAGGCGGAGCCTGGTATGTGCCGCTGAGTCCCAAGGCATCGTGGCAGGCAACACCCACTGTGTGCTAACCTTTTGTATTGGGTGACTAGCTAGATGCTCTGGGCTGGGTACCCTGAGAAAGAGTGGATTTGGGCATGGGGAGAATGAGGCATTTAGAGTCAGCGTACTGACTTGGGATGATTGTTTTTGCGGAGCATTCTTAGGCAAGTTGGATGTTCCTTCAAGAATGTACTTATCACTTGACCAGGAGTGTACTTAATGCAGTGCCATTCCTATACACTAATGTTTCCACATGTCTATAATGAGAAGCTTCCTGAAGATTTCATAAGGTCCTTGGATTTGTGTTTGAGTGTATGACTCGAGCAGTTTTGAATTATGTTTGTGAGTAAATAAATTATTTATCTCAGATTTATAAATCACCTGCAGAACACAGCATAGGGTGTCAGTTTCCAGAATGATGATCCCTCTCTTTTTATAGATATGAGCTAGAATGTTGATTCAAACTACATTTTGCTCTGTTGCAAGACTAATAGAAACAAATTTGGGGGGAACCTTTTTTCCTTAAGATGTATCACATTTAGATATTTAATAAAGAGGGATAGTTTTTTAAACAATTACATTCCCTAAATACAGGCATTGGTTTTGATATGTAAAATAATCATTTTGTAGGGAGAACATTATCAATGTTGGGAAGCAATTATAACTTGTAAATAGAATCTCAATTTCATGTAATTCTTTGTTTTAAGAAATTAGAGTGAGCAGATCTTAAGAAAACAGCCTCATTACATACAGCCAAAAGAGATTTGGGTTAATTTTGGTTGATCTCTTACAACCCTCAATACAATGAGTACAAGAAATAAAAAAGCATTTCTTTCCATGTTATAATTAATTGCCCTTGTAATGTGTCACTTGAGTTTTTATGTATGGCCTTTATAAACTTAGCTATTTTCCAGTGCCCTTTATTGCTAGAGAAGTTTATCAGGTGAAACGTTTCAGTGCAGGCGCTCTCACTTGCACCATATTTTGTAGTTGGTTGGAGAGGTAACTGTGTGTAAAATGCTTCCTGGGTTCCATAGGAACAACTGTTAAGGATGTCAGGTGACCCTAAAAATGATTTTTGGAACTTTAACTTTTTCTTGTAGAAAATTTCAAGTACACACAAAAGTAGAGAGATGATATAATAAACCTGCATGTACTCATCACCCAGCTTCAACACTGATTAACATTTTGCCAGTTTTCCACTCAACTCATTAATTTATGGCATAGCTGAACTGTCATTCTAGTCTGTCTATATATAACTATAGTTTATAGCATTATTTCCTTGGAAAAATGTATCCTGAATCCTGGATTCCAGCTAGGAATTCCAGGTCTTGGGTTTTGTTTCAGGTACCATCTGTAGAGGAGGCGAGAGGCAAGCTATAGGCACTGTGGGTCTGAGATGTCTCAAATCATTTTTTTTTTTTTTTGGAAGAGTAAGGTAGTAATCATGAAAAAAAATTAATGTTAGGTATCTTTTTACCTCTAAAATTTACATATAATGTATTTACCTCTAAAATTTACATATAATATATGAAGAAAGAACTAAATCCATCAAAGACTATTAGCCTTTAAGAAGAGGTTTGCTGTACCCCAAAGGCCAGGAGGTTACAAGTAAGATGGCCCCAGGGCATGTCATGTTGGTGTAGGTGCCCTGGCTTCTGTTGTGAACTCTGTTTCATTTTGATGCTTCTCTTAGTGGTTACCAAAATGCGTTGTTGAAGGCACTATACAAGAAGAAAATATGAAAGTTTCTATTTGTATGTATTTTCACTCTTTCTGTCTAAGAATGTAACATATAAGTGACCACATATTGACCTTTGGCCAAAATCCTTGGAAATTATCAACATTATTCAAAATATGGATTTATACCCACTATCATTAATGAGCCTCACCCTAAATACTAGGGCTGTCTAGAAAAAATCCAACCATAAATGCCTCTATTTCTCATGTTACATGGTTGGGTACTTTCCAGACAGCTCTTGTGTGTGTGTGTGTGTGTGTGTGTGTGTGCAGTGAAGACAGTACAAAACTATCAGAAAGGAAAAACTAAAAATTAGCAAAAAAGGCTAATTATTTTATCTTCTCTTTATTTCTATTTTTTATTGTTTGTAAAAACTGTATTGTATTAGAACATGTACATAATTTATAAGTAAATATATATTATAGGTACATACTCAAAACATTTTTTACTGATAGGACTTGTAATTTAAAATGTTTGGAGGTTAATGTATTTACTTACTAATCTATTTATCATTTCATAATTTCAACAGTTATTCATATGGCTTAATGTTTATCCTGTAGTAACATAAATCAGACCTTGATTATGTCAGTAGTTTATGTTATTTTTCTGGCAAATTTGAATGCTCATCTACCTCTATTACTGTTTGCCAGTGCATTATAAAAAGTGTTCTATGGTATCAACTGTAATTGAAAAATTAAAAAAAATTTAACAAAAAATATTAAATACATGATAAGAAAATATTCTATGGCTACCTGAATTAGGGAGCTGCTGCCCCAAAGAATAGGAAAAGCTGGGACAAAGTCCATTTTCCCAGGCAGAGTCTGTGGCTTTAGCCCTAACTCCAGTGCTTCTAGTAACACGGCTGTGAAGGTGACCTTGAAGCAGACAGTTGGAGGATGTAGATAGTATTGATGCTTGGCGCCTCCCTCCCCTAATGTACTTTTCCCCCCTTTATTCTTCATGGTATCTTCAAGCAGCATTTATTTTGAATGTTGACTATTTGCTTGAGGCTGTCATTCACAGTATGTATTTTTGTATGTCTGTAGGTCTGTTTGTCTTTCCTGGGAAAAATGAAACTTGAATCTAAAGTTCTGTAAAGTTTTGTAGACTGTTCCTGCCATATTTTCTAAGTCCATGATCTATGATACAATGATTTAACTGATGACTCTACTTCTAAACCGTTAATACGTCAATGAGGGTTTAAGCCTGGCAAAGAGAAAATCCTGCTTATGTTTTAGTTTGGGGGACAAAAGAAAAGTAATCACCTTTTTGTCCGCCTCAGAGATGATTTTCAGCAGCAGGGGCCTCGGGTCCTGGCTCTGTTCTTAACGTTTAGGATTTGCTTCTTCCCTGATAGACTACATGAGGGAATGATGATGCACAGGAGCTGAGTGACAGGCTGCCTCAAATGCCAGCACAGCCATGTGACAGCAGGGTGTCAGCCCAGGTGCCCTGAGCACTGAGCATAGAGAAGTGCCCATCGCTTCCTCAGGCCAGGGAGCTGACATTTTCTCTGGTCAGCTCAGCATCAAGCTGACCAAGAGAGCAGTGCCCTTGACCTCTTGATTGGCACTGTAACCAAAAGTGAGCACAATAATAGTTCTTCTAGACTTTATTATTCTGCAAAAGGTTAATTGTAGCTTTTACTCTTTCCAAGTATTAAATGAGTCCCTTTATGGATTGTGGTTTGTACCTTCAGCCAGACATGGCTTCTAAATCCAGCAGAGAATTAAAGAGAAACCCCTGACCTTTTACAAACAGGATCACAGAGCCAGTCTGTGGGCCAGACAGCTGCAGCCTGGCTGACTGTGGTCATTGTCCCTCAGCGGCATGCACTGTGTCCATTTTAACAGTTCCAGCTTCAGAAAGAAGCAAGGCTTGTCTGAGGCTGTAGTGTGGGTCGAGAGCATCTGATTTTTGTAGTGGAGCTGTTGAAATGCACTGAGTTGCTAACTGCATGCTATATTGTATCTCTTTAAACCTACTCCCACATTCCACAAGTACAGTTGGAGAAATACCTTAATTGGTAAAAAATTCAAGGTTAAAAATGTTTAGATCAGCTGAGCAGTGGAGGGTTGGGCACTACATAGGCAATAGGGCAAAGAAGGCCTTGGAGTTGCTGGACTGCTCTCAGGATTTGCTGTTTGACCTCTTAGGTCTGGAAATGCCTTGTGCAGCTTAACCCACGGATTTGGGTAAGCCCCAGGAGAACATTGGTTTGTTAATGGTATAAAAGGGAGTTGGAGGTGATGGAAAGAGAAGTCACATTAGGTGGTGAACTTATACATCAAGTTGACAATGCACTGTAGAATTGTATGCCTGAAACCTATGTAATCCTTGCTAACAGATGTCACCCCAATAAGTCTAACAATAAAAATGAGTTTAAAAAAAAAAAAAAAAAAGGAAGTTGGAGTTTGCACTGGGTAATTGCTTTCTGCCGAGGCAGCCTGGTTTCAGGTCAGTAGGGGTGCATTAGGGGACAGAATCAGGGGGACTTGAGCAGAGTCATACCTGGCCACCTCTTGGACTGAGCGTCCCAGTGGCCAGACTGCACCCTGGATGCCTGATTAATGTGGGTTAATGAGCAGCCCCTGTGAGTCTCTCCAGGTTTCCTGTCCAAGCTTCTACTGTTCTGGGAAGAGCCCTGCGTGGGCTCCAGTCACAACCGCGCTCTCTGCTGTGGATTAGCTGCGACTAATTCAGCTTCTGTCCTGAAAAGCTTTAGCATTTTTTATTCTTAAGATTCTTTCTGAGGTTACTTGATTTTCTTCACCTGTGCTGTTTTGTGCAATTATAACTTAGTTTTTCTCTTTGGGAAGTGACCAAGTCGTCTATTTGAGAGTAACCTGTACAGCTCTCATCACTTGGTTAAAGTCCCGGTTCGTCTTTTTGCTTGTCTCCACTTAGGCAGCTGAAACTACTTCCAGGCCGTGAAGCATGCCAACCTGTCCCACTCACTTGTGCTGTACATAAGCTTTTATTTCATCCTCACAGCCACCCTCCGAATTGGGCTGTATTCATGTAGTCATTCGACAAACATTTGTTACAACTATGATTGTCTTGTGCAAGTAAACCAGGCGGTTAATAGATACAGTAATAGGAGGAAACTAACCTAGGTGATCAGGGCAGCTTCCTGGGAGAAGTGTCATCTTTGTCATGACCTGAGGGATGACCAGGTGTCAGCCAGACTGAAGATGGGTCTGTGCTGTGGGGGTGAATTGGGAGCCTGGGCCTCAGAGTCAGGTAGCCTTGGTTTAAGTCTCAGATTTGCCACTCCTCAGACCACTTTTTTTTTCTTTTTATTACTTTCTAGGCAGATAACTTAATCTCTCTCACCATCTTCCTCACCTATAAAATTGTAGGGAATTAGCAGAAATAGAGGAGATGATGTGCCTGAGATGGCTGGATCATAATATGAGCTTAAATGTTAGCTATTGTTATGAATATTAATATCAGTATTTTTAAAGTCATATGTTTAAGATTTGTTCCTTTTACTGCATGCAAAGGGTACCTCAACAAAGCAATGTTAGCATGAAGAAAGTCATTGTGGCTTGAGCAGAATATCAACTGAGAGGGGAAAGTGAACAAATTATTAGCAAATTGAATTAGCTAATGATATAGAAAAAGGGTAATAACAGTGTTGTGTGGTAAACTGGCTCTCCAGGATAGGGGAGCTACCTTTGTACTGATTTACATGTATAAAAACTCCCACTACCATGCCCAGGCTACCAATGTGAAGTCAGTAAACATGGAGTTAGGGAGAGATATGTAGAATCAGCTCTCCTGAGCTGGTATAGTCCAACATCATGACCAATACATAATTTTCCCAAGAGTGCAAGACTGGTTCAGTATTTGAAAATCAATGAATGTACTTCACCATAATAACAGACTAAAGATAAAGATAAAACACTATGAACCGAAAAAATGTACTTAGTTCTATACTTGGCAGAATAAAGCCACCCAAACTTATGCTCTGACAGCATAGCCCACTTGAAGCTCCACTGTGCTCTGTGTCACTTGTCCCTTTTTCAGTTCATTGCTCTGATCATTGCCGTTCCTTTACAAACACATAGATTACACCCTCTTTCCATGGCTACTGCTTACTTACTGATGCAACATTTTTATAGATACAAGTGACTCATTGGAAGGAGAAAGAGATACTCCCAGCTCATACAAAAAACACATGGATGTGTATAAATCTATATAATTGGCTTATAAATTTCACACACACACCTTCCAAGACAAAGAAATGTGTTTGTTTTTACTTTTTTGGGGGTGGGGGTGGTTCCCTGGCTGGGAATGGAACCTAGGGCCGCAGCGTTGAGAGTGCTGAAGCCTTAGCCACTACACCACCAGGGAACCCCTCAGGGTACTCTTTGTGAAAATTTTTTTATAGATACTCTAGTATGGTCATAAGATAGAGACCTAATTTCTTCTCTACTGGTTTGGGGTCAAGAAGGCTGTCCTGTTTTTAATCTTTGTATCAACTCTTGATACATTACTTAGTCCATAGAGAGATTGGTATTTTGATGAGTGGATAAATGAATAAAAGAGAATTCTGAGGATTCCTTATTTGCAAAGTCTTTTCAGACTTTGGTGTGAGGTCAAGTACTCACCGTGGGAATGGCTATTCCTTGAAAAGAATGACAATCCAACTCCAGTGTAGTGATCAGTAGTGTTTCTCTGCTCATTACAAAGACATTTATAAAATGAGGAGGATGGGAAGATAGTGATTAAAATTCCCTAGAGAACTTCTTTTAAAGAGATCTGGGCCGCCTGTGTCATCTGAAAAACTACTATGAAACAGAGAGAGTGTTAAGTGATGGCTATTGATTCTAGCTATGCGATTAGCTTTAGCACAGTTTGATGGTATATGAGGCTTTTGTGTGTTGTAGGTACACTTCTGTATGTTTGCGCTTTTTAAAAATCTGTGTCTGAGTACATTTATGTTGATGGAGGAGGGGGGTCTGGACCACAGTTTTACTCATTTAAGTTACTATATATCTTTGAATTTTGATCATATCTGTAATTTATTTAACACCTAGTTCTGAATGATCGATTTTACTGGATGATTTCAGTGAGATAGAAATGGAGGGGTAGGTGTTCTCTGGTCCTGGAATGGTAGCATGATTTACTATGGTCTGTGAAATTTCAAAGATTGTTTGCAAGTAAACTGAGAAGAGGGCGTGTTTGGCTGCTTAAGAAGGACAGTCTAGGTGGGATTACTTCCCCCCACCCTCTAGTTACATGAACAATTTGAGTTTCCCAATTTGCTTGTCAGGTTTTAAAAGGGAAAAGAACCTTTAATTTAGGATAATGGACATCGTCATTCTCCCCCAAATCCATCAGAAACATACTAAATTATTCCTCCGGACTGATTATCCTTCAAGCACTTGTCTTGGCAACCTGTAGTCATCAGTAAATTGACACTTGAGTCATAGTCAAGTTTGGTTTCAGTGTCCCAAGTATCAGTGGTCATCATTTTCATATTGAATTCAATACATGTTTATTTGAATTTTACTAATGGAAGATTTTGTCCATCAGGGATGGATGAATGAAATTTACAACTATGATCCAGAAACTTACCATGCGACTTTGACACATTCAGTCTTTGTTCGACTTGAGGGTGCAACTTTAAGACTTTCAAAGCCCAATAAAAATATATCCAGGAGGGCAAGCTACAACGAAACAAAGCCAGAGGTCACCTACGTCAGCCAGAAAATCTACGACCTCTCAGATAGCAAGGTGAGCCCAAATGGTTTTGGAAGCTTAGATGAATGAAAAGCATTTGGAATCTTGGTTGCATTACTGTATACTTCCCCTAAAAAGTGTGTGTGTGTGTATGTGTGTGTGTGTGTTTCAAGTAGTAGTATAATTTAGATCAGTACCTCTCAAATGTTAACGTGTATATGAATCTGCTGAGCATCTTTGTAAATACAGGTTCTGCCATTCTGAGTATGGCCTGAGAGTCTGCATTTCATGAGCTCCCAGGTGATGCCCATGCTGCTTATCCATGGACCACACTTTGAGGAGCAAGCATAGCACACTCTTCTGACTTTGAGAGCTAATTTTCTCAGACAAAGGCTATGTATGATGGTGCTAGGGCAGTAATTAATGAAGTCTCTATAAATGTAAAAATGATGAATGCATAAAATAACTACATTTTGATAAAAGTATTGCATACTTCTGTTTTTAAGAAATGTAAAGTATGTGTTATTCGAAAAAGCTGTAGATTTTCTGTTCTTCGTATAACTTACATGAGTGATATTTTAAGTTTCTCCAAAAAGAGATATTTAAAATAGCGTTTGTAAAAATCTATTTTTAACTTGAAGTTAATAAACTTGAGCTTCCCATCTAGATGTAGTTTGATAAATTCTTTTTTTCTCTTCTAGCTTACATTTGGCCCATGGTCATTAAACTCAGTTGATATCCAAACTTAGTTGATGATAATCCACTAAACAATTATTGTACTAACGTTACCAAAAATTATGGATATTTGTAACTCTTGGAAAATTCTTAGACATCTACTTCCTGGAATAATTTTGAAGAATGACAAGTCATTTCTAAAACTTTATTCCAGTTTTTGTAGTCATGGTATAGACAGGTGGTAATTATTTCACATTCATCATTTTAGCCGAAAATACTGTAAAGTTTGCATTTGTGCTCTGCACATTTTAATTCACAGTTTAGCCAATTCTTAATTTAGAATGTAAATCATCATTTCACTTTCTCTCTAGATTTATCTTGTACCTAAAAGTTTGGCTCGAAAGCGAATCTGGAATAAGAAGTACCCCATTTGTATTGAACTTGGTCGACAGGATGACTTTATGTCCAAGGCCCAGACCGATAAAGAGACTTCTGAGGAAAAGCCACCAGCTGAGAGAGAGCTGGGTGGCGAGGACCCTAAGAAGCCACCCCATCCTCAGGAGGGAACGAGATCTGGTCAACGAGATCAGATATTGTATCTCTTTGGGCGAACTGGCCGAGAAAAGGAGGAGTGGTTTAGGAGATTTATTCTGGCATCTAAGCTGAAGTCAGAAATCAAGAAGCCACCTGGCGTCTCTGGCAGTAAACCAGGTAATGACACGTGCACTAAATGCTTATATATTTTTAAAAGGTCTGTAGGCGAAGGAGAATCCCAGGTAGGAAGGAAGGAGGCCCACTCTGAATTGATGACTGACTGTCTGCGACCCGAGGTGTGTTCTCAGAAATCATTTACCTTTTAGGCTGATCACTGAGACTCTTTATACTGAATGATTTAACCAGTGGTAGAAGCGTTTGCAGATTTTTTTCCTTTGCTGCTTTTCAGCTTCACCCAGTGGAGCTCTGCTTCTCCTTTACTTTGCAGCCCTTTGCTTCACCTGTGCTAATAGCTGTCCCTTCTCTGCTCCAGGGGTGCTGCCCTCCCACAGCAGGCACAGCAGTCCCTCGGGGCACCTGACCCACAGTCGCAGTAGCAGCAAAGGCAGTGTGGAGGAGATTATGTCCCAGCCAAAGCAGAAGGAGCTGGTGGGCAGCGTGCGGCAGAAGATGCTTCTGGACTACAGTGTGTACATGGCCAGATGTGTCCCCCAAGAGAGCCGAAGCCCCCAGAGGAGCCCCGTGCAGAGTGCAGAAAGCAGCCCCACAGCTGGGAAAAAGGTAAACGCTGCCTGCCCAGGCTGTGGCTCTTGTGCTCTTGCACTGAAACTTCTTTCTTCGTGTGTAAGCACTTTGGGCGCCTCTCATGGGCCAGGCCCTGTTCTAGGCCCTGGGACACAGTGACAAATGAGACAGAGGAGCGCCCTGCCCTCGGGAGCTTGTAGCCCAGGCAGGGGAACAGCAAGAAACCAACACTGGGTGGTGATAAGAATGAAAATAAAGCAAATAAGGGAGGATGAATATGGCCAGAGCTTCTATTTTAGATCAGTGGTCAAGGAGGGCCTCTGTGAGGAGGTGACATTTGGGCAGAGAGCTGACCAAAGTGAGGAAGTGAGCCATGGTGATACACGTGGGAGGAACATTTCGGGTGGGGGACCAGCAAGTGCCAAGTCCTGAAGCAGGGATGTGGTTGGAGCATTCAAGGAACTGAGGTGGGGCCACTGTGAGGACAACGAGCAAGGGACAGAGAGGCAGCGTCTCATCGGGCCAGTTCCAAGGAGTCTGGGGAGCCCTTGGCTGGATTTGCTGATGGATTAGATGTGGGGAGTGCAAGAACCAACCTAGCTTTTCACCTGAGCAACTGCGTGATGAGTAGGGAAGTTCACAGAATCATTAGTAATGGAGGCCTGATTCCTCACTAAGCATTGTATTCTCCAGTTCTCCACCTCCTCAGTGATGTCCAGTGCTTTTGAAGATTTGCCATCAGCATTATTTCCAAAGCGTAACAAGCTAGGCATTGACTCAAGATCATCTGTGATAAGATAAATAACATGAGCTGTCATATGTCAGACTCTGTAAGGCTCCTTAGTGAAATTGCTCTGATCTCTTGAACAATCTTGCAGACTAGATGGTATTCTCTCCATTTGGTAGATGCAGAAACAGGCTTACAGAAATTAAGTAACTTAATCTCACAGTTGCTGTGATGGAGTGTGTGAATCCTGATGTGAGACTCCGGAGACCCTTGACTGCTGTGACTTTGTTTTGATCTGTCATTCTAATTGTGACTGCCCTGCGGCCTCCTGCTACCATGTGCACCGATGTTCTGAGACACAGAGTCCCACCTGGGGAGCATGAAGCCTTTTTTACCATGTGCAGTTACTGAAGTGTTTGACCTCTTAGAGTGACCCTATTTCTGTTCTTAACGAGAAGTACCTAGTGCCTTCCTCTTTGTTCTCTATTCATTCCGTGATCCTCTCTCTTCAGTGTGGGAGAGGCCCCTGAACCCTGATCCTCTCTCTTCAGTATGGGAGAGGCCCCTAAATGCTCATATAACCTACTTTACCAGGCAAAAAAAAAAAAAAAAAAAAAGACTATGCCTTTGCTAGCCCACTGCCTCCACCCACTCACCCCAGTAACCAGCAAGAGTAGGATGTAGACAACCCTCCAGGCTAGAGTGGGGTAATATAAAATTGTTCTAGAAATGTCCTGTGTATCAATAGTGAACCCCCTGCCCCCAAATTCTCTCTATTCCTGGGCTATCAGCTCCCTGGACACTCTTCACGAGACTCAGGAAAATAAGGAGAAGAATTGTGCACTGATGCAAGAAAATGATTGAATGAAAAGCTTGCTTTTTAAAAGAGTTCCTTAAGTTAAAACAAATAAACAAGTTTTAGAACACTGTTTCCTCAATATGTGTTCCATGTGCTTGAATCATGTAATCATTGGGGTCTGTGGGAACCCCAGGAGGGGCAGGGAGGCCCTGCTGGCACACAGTCCAGCCCCTCTACCCAGTGTTGCTGGGGTGGGGGTGGATTTCCAATACAAACCTCCTTTCCAGGTACTTGGCACTTACTTGTTTAAGCACCAGAACATTTTTTTTCCTCTTTTAAGTCTGATGAAAATCTTTAAAAACCACATTGTACTGCTGGCCCCCTTGGGCAGAGCAAGCAGGCATGATTTAATCTTTCCTGGATAATTTAAAGACTCAGTACAGGAAACGGAAATGCAGGCCTGTCATCATGCGGAGGGCTGCACGAGGTCAGAAGGCCGTTCACCCCTGTCCGAGCCCTCTCAGACTACAGACTCTGCAATATTTTCTCTCGGTTGTCTGTTGGCTGGTGTGGCCATGTGTCCTTCCAGCTGGCTTTTCCTTGAGCACTTATCCCCATCCCGTCTCCCACCCCCACCCTTGTTAATCTTGTGATTCTAATCTGCATTGGCCAGGAAACCAGAGAGCCAGGACTGTGTGAACAGAGATAACTGTATTTGAAGGAGGGGCCTGTGAAGAAAGTACGTGAGTTTTAGTGCTGGGCTCCTGCATCCTCCTGGCCTGCCTGAGCATGTCGTGTGTGTGGGCCACATCCTGGCTCTCAGGGGTGGCCTGGTAGTGAGACAGTCTTCAGTTAATTATAGGTATGTGTTTTAGTTGTCTATACTGTGTAACAAATAGCCCCAAAACTGATGGCTTAAAATAATAGCAGTTATTTATTTTGCTCATAAATTGGTAATTTAACCAGACTTAGCAGTGAAGGCTCCTCTCTGCTCCACAGTGTCAGGTGGGGAGGCTGGATGCGGGGTTGGAGGCTTTGTTTCCAAGATGCCTCACTCGCGTGGCCGGCGAGTAGGTGCTTGTTGTTGGCTGGGAGCTGGAGGCCTCAGTTCTTCTCCATGTGGCTTAGGCATCCTTCAGCACGGAGACCAGGTTCCAAGGCAAACATCCCTAAGGAAAGAGCCGGGCAGACTCTATCTTGCTTTTTATGCCCTAGTCTCAGAAGTAAAATAATGTCTCTTCCATTATGCTCTGTTAGTTAAGGCCCTCCCAGGTTCAAAGAGAAGCCTAGATTCCACCTCTTGCTGATGGAATAGCAAATTCTTGGAAGAGCATGTGGGATGTGAAATATCATTGCACCATTTTAGCAGAAAATAAGATCTGCTACAATGTTCCTAAACTACTTTTATTATTTTTCATGCTTTCCTTTATAAGTCAGTGGAGGTAGTTCTTTACTGGTTTTATTTCTTACTAATTTTGCAATATGAGCAAATGAGGACCTTTCCCTCATCCTTGATTTTATTTCCTTGTCTTGCAAATGTGAAACATTCACATGGTGCCAGAAATCAAAGTTGTGCAAAGACATACTCAGTACAGCACCATCTCCCCCACCCTGTTCCTCCATGCCATTCCCACCCATCCCCTGTAGCAAACCAACCTCCGTAGTCTCTGGTTTATCCTTTCTGGGTTTATGTACTCACAGGGTAGCATACGATGGCTATGCTTTGGCACATTGCTCTTTTCACTTAGCAGTACATTCTGGAAATTATTCCACATCAGTTTATAAGTATCTCCCACTCTCCTTGTTTTATTTTATTTTTTCTCCTTTTTTTGGGTGATGGTGGTAGTGGTTGTCTGGCAGGGAATCAAACCCAGGCCATGGTGTTGAGAGTGCTGAATCCTGGCCACTACACCACCAGGGAACCCCCTCCTTGTTTTAAACAACTGCGAAGTACTTAACTCCATTGTACAAATGTTCTGTAGTATATTCAGTCTCTCTCTTTCTCTTATATGGACCTCTAGATTGTTCCCAATAGTATTTTGCAATTACAAATGATGCTATAGTGCATAACTTTGTATTAGTGTATTTTTGTGTTGTTGAGGTCTATCTTCAAGGTGACAGCTTAGAAGTGGGACTACTAGATCAGAAGGTAAATGCACATGTTGTTTGGTTAGATATTGCCAGGTTCTTCTCCATAAGGGTTGTGCCATTGTTCATCCCCACCAGTAATATTATAGAAGTGCCTCTGTGCTCACAGTCTTGCCAAATGTAGACCTTTTGGATGTGGTCATTAATACTTATTCCTCCTGCCAAAGACCAGGCCAGGTTATTACTATGGCTTCTCAGATCATGAGCCCAGGAGGGACTCAGAGAGCTCAGAGACACAAAGGAACCTCTGACATCTCTTCAAGTTACACTGCCATTTCATCAGTGTTTGCCATCACCCACATGCTCACCCAGGGCCGGAGCTTGGGCCACAGCTCCAGCCTTTGCCTCACCCAGGACTCTCATTTGGTTCCTGGCATAAATTACTGCTGTCTTTTTAAAAAATTTAAATAAAATGTTTCAAGGCATCTAAAAAAAGAAAAAGAAGAAAGTTGTCCTTTCTAAACGTATATTCGAGGGCTGTCCAGAAAGTATCCAGCCATATAATATGAAAAATAGAGGCACCTATGGCTGGACTCTTTCTGGACAGCCCTGGTGTATAGTTGAAATGGTGAAATGCATGTTCTTCTCACATTCCTTCCTGCAGCCACACATCAGTACTAGGAAATGTATGCACGTTTCTTCTCTAAGCTCTTTAACGTTTGTGACATTCATTGGAAGTGAGTTCTTTTTAGCAGCCTGTTGAATGCAGCTTTTGTTCATAAAGCTGCTTTGATGCATCCTGAATGTTCTGCTGCTCTTAGATTTTTCTTTGTTCCCGATGAGGCTGTGGAGAGAAGCCTGCATCAGAAAAAGGAACTGTTAAAAAAATAAAACAACCTGCTTGTCAGTTATTTTTAGAAATGGTTTTCTACATATGCCTTTGGCTTGGACATAAATTGTGCAATAGCCTTTGTTTCTTGCTGTTTTACTAAACCTGTTTCCTGTGAATAACTAGGGTTAATAAAGGGCAGATTCTCCCACTTGAGAAGCAGAAGACTAACCTGTTCTCTTATGTAGCCCACAGCTCTAAGTAAGGCATGTGGTGCCCTTTGTGGGCAGCAGCTAGGCACCTCCTGAAAACCTCGAGCGGGAGAGCACAGTCCTATGGGGAGTGTTTCCTTAGAAGTCTGCCTAGATGATGTGACATGACTCAGAGACAGTAACCTCAGAAAAGCTGGATCGGATCCCCTTGCGGGTGGGGTGCAGATGTTCAGACCCAGACAAAAGTGATTCCATAAAACTCATACAACATGTGGCATGACTGAGAGCTTGCTGATCACAGACTTCCTTCCACTCTCCATCCAGGAGCCAGTGGTAGAAATGTCTTGGTTATTATCAAAAGACATTATAGCACTAGAAAAGCACAGAGAGAGTACTCTCCAGCCATTAAAATGAGTGACATAGAGCCATGTCTTCTGATCATGGAATGATCCACATGTTTTATTTTTTACCCAGAGTTTAATTTTTTTTAATGAGACTCACCAACATTCATAAGGGAAACCTTTGAAAACACCCAAATTTCGAGGACTCTTAGAACATAAAATAATCTCCCTTTATATGCAGTAACATCAGATTGAAAAATGCAAGTGAGCCCCCAGGTCCCCTGAGAAGGAGCTGGCACAAGCTCTGAGAAGACTAGTAGACAGGTAGGTGCTGGGCAGTCCGCTAGGCCCTGCAGAGGCTCAGTAACTGGTTTACCAGGGTCAGATCCTCAGAATGCCAGGCTTCAGGAAAATCACATCCAGGTACATGCTGTAGACCTCTGGGGAACTCACAAGTCATCACAACTCTAAATATCAAATCCATAAGCACCAAGCCACCTGTGTACTGTGCCCCTGGCCGAGGCACCCTGTTGTGACCGGGCATCACAGCTGCCCACAAGAGAGAGCACTGGCATGAATGCACATGTATGGAACCGGAAACCGTGAGCGTGTCGTGTGTGTGTATGGCTATAGGCAGCTCATGAGGGCAGGACAAATGCATTTATATAATTGGAGAGAGAAGAGATAGGGTGAACAATTCACAGACTTCCTACATTTCCAGTTCTTTTGGTCTTTGCCTTCCAAAGCTAATTATTTCTATAAAGCTACGGTCTAATTTGAGACCTCAGCATAGGGAAATGTCTGTCATACCAGGAGCCAGTCACAGCCCCTTCCTCCCTCCTACAGGACAGAGCAGGTGGAGATCCAGGAGCAGGAGGCTGTGAGTCAGGCTGTGCTGATAAATGGGTGGCCCCATGCAGGGCACTGAACAGTTTCGAGTCTGTTTTCTCATCCCTAAAATAGAGTACAAGTTCTGTGTGGGGTATTGTGAGGCATAAAGAAGGAACCTGAGAACGGTTCTTATCCTAGGGCCTGGTGCGGGGTCAGTGGACAGCAACAGTGACAACGTTGGTGACCATAATGCGTTACCTGCACCAACCTCCTAACCTCAACACACCCTCCATGGATTCTCACCCTCACCCTGGCCGTCTCCAGGCCAGGGTCCATAGTCTAATAATTAACCTTGGAAGTTGGACCTAACCCAGGTTTGCTGTTCTTCTGCCTTGAATATTGGCCATGACAGATGTTTTAGATGGATTGTGTCATGTGGAGGTGAGTCCCAGGGTATTTTCACTGAGCTGAGATTTGTGAGAACAGCTATAGGCGTGTCACAGACTTCCTGAGGATGGCTCATTCTAATCCAGAACTGAGGTTCTCAGCCTCACCTGTTCACTACATCAGTGAGAGAGCATCTACAAATCTTGTTACCCACTTAAATTAGTATCTCTGGGTAGCAGACCCAGCCAGCAGTATTTTTAAGCACTCCCCTGCCCTTTGCCCAAGAGAATCATGAGTCACAGAATCAGGATAAATGTAAACGTCCTGGGGGACTGCCCGCTGAGGACCAGCCTGACAGCTGCTCTTTCGGGGAGCCTAGCCTGGAAGACAGCTAGGCAGACAGACACTTGATCAGTATGCCATTGATTCAGAATATGGGGACCAGGAGTTCCCTGGTGGTGTAGTGGCTTAAGGCTTTGTCACTGGCTCTGTCAGCGCTGCAGCCTAGGTTCGAGTCCCGGCCAGGGAACTATCCACATACAAAAAAAAAAAGAATATGGGGACCAGGTTAATATAGGGAGCAGGGTAACTTGGCTGAGCTAATTGTGTGACACATTAGCTGGTTCACAGGAAGACTGGTAGAAAAAGAAAATAGGCAAAGAGGATTTATTTGTGATGGTGGCTTCTCTTTCTCTTCCCTTCACTGATGCGGGGTGGGACTTGTAACTTAGAGGGTACAAATAGGACTTACGTGGTTGCCCATCTCTGTAGGGAGCGACCTTCCGTGGCTTTATAAAAATAAGCACCTGCCTTGTTCTCCAGTTGCTTTCTAGCTAATTTTGGTCCCTTCTCTTTTGCCAGTTGCCAGAGGCCCCACCCTCTGAGGAGGAAGCACAGGCAGCCTGGGTGAACGCCTTGCTTGGAAGAATGTTTTGGGACTTCTTAGGAGAGAAGTACTGGTCTGATCTGGTGTCCAAGAAAATCCAAATGAAACTCAGCAAAATAAAGGTATAGATTTCCACACCAGAGGCTTCCAATTCACATTTCTTAATTTTTGTACCATTATATCCTATAACTCAGTTTAAAGTCTATAACATAGGAGAGTTGTCACAAGTCGACATTGTCTGGGCTGTGACCTTCACTGTGTGACTAACCGCATCCGGGGACTTAGTGACCATTTCTGTTCACTCTTCTCCCTGTATGGCCCGCATGGTGACCCACCCTAGGTGATAATCCAGAATGTGGTTGGGCAAATGGGAGCTTTTGTAGCTGGTGGTCATGTAGCCGTCTGTTATCTTCAGGTTAGCGTGTCCGGAGCCCACCAGCCCCTCAGTCTAGGGCACCCTGTATGAGTTGAGGAAAATACCAGGTCACTTAAGACCTCTTCCCAAGTTCGCTCCCTCTGCAAGCTGGGGGAGTTAGCGCTGCACTCTAAATGTCTCTGGGTGACCTTTACTTCTGGCCAGATGGTATTTTATTTTGGGCTCTCTCTTTGCTGAAGAAACAGTCCTGGTGCTGATTTAGGCCCACTTGGAAGTGAGTTTAAACTGTGTAAGTATGCCTCAGGATTGCCACTAATTGACTCATTAGTCCCGCCTTTGCCAACCAGATCTTACTCAGGTTACTTAGAAATAAGCTTTTGACCCAGTGAAGACCCGGCCAAGGAAGTCCCCAGATCTTCACTCAGAGGTCACAGTCAGCAGCTTAAGTCAGTGGATCTTTGGGGGTCATGCATACTTTTGAGAAGCAGAAACAGATGGATCCTTTCCCTAAAAAAAATGCCCAGTGACACAGAATTTTGCCCACAACCTCAGAGTTCAGGGACTTTCTGTTAGGAACCTGATGTGAACTCAGGTGAGCTCAGTGGAAAGAAAATGCGAGCATGGGAGAGCTTTGGTTTGACTTCTGTGGTTCTTTTGGGGGACAAACAGAGCCTTTCTGCCTCAGTCAGGCCCTGGCAAGCTCTGTCTCTCTTCCCTAGTCCCGAATGAGGAGGAGGGGATGCCTCCAGCGGGAGGAGCCAATTTTGAGGCAGAATTCGGGGCAAGGGGTTGTTGACAAGGGTCAGTTGTTCAGATGGGTTGAGGATTGAACCCACCCAGCTAGTAAGGTCTGTTGGGAGAGCAAGAAGCATCAGTGACCCTACGTATTTGGAAATGAGAGGCCAGCAGTCAGCCTGGACCTCACTCAGCCTTTTTGGTTTTGGGGCAGTGATGGAGGGCTTAGGCTCCCAGGTCAGGGCACACAGTCAGGGCTGACTCTCCTCTTTCCCCAGCGTCTGCTATGGGCCCTGGCTGAGCAGGAGGGCTGCAGGTCCTGCCGATAGGAAGCAGGGCGTGCTCGTGCTCCAGACAGGACACTGCTCTCGGTCACACACACACTGACACAGACCGGAAGAGGGCGGCACCCCGCGCCTCCCTCTGGACTCAAAGGTCCACAGAGCCTCTGCTCCCTCATCTCAGTAAAAGTTGAGGGAAAGTCTATTAATTTCATCTTCTCCCTCTGCTTGTCACGTGGGCTTTTGTAGTTCACAAATTCGCCTTTTGTTTTTTGAGGTCAGAAGCGCTGGAAGGTTAGGAAGGAGGAAGGAGGCCTCGACCCAGGGGCACCAGCACTTCTGAGTCAGGGGCAGTGGTACTCCCTCCACGGTCAGCCTCAGCACTCCACCCCGACCTGAGTGGCTACCCATGGAGTGCTCTGCAGACCACAGGGGACCCTGGCAATGGAATAAACTAGAAAGCAACAGGATATTCCTCAAAATCGAGCCTGCCAGCACCCCTGCCAAAAGAGCTCTTCTTATCACCAGCATGCAGATACCCCTGGAAAACTGCTTCCTCAAACCTAGTGTCGCCCCTCAGGAGCCACAGTGGCTGGAGGAGCCTGAGCTGATCCCTGGGATAAAGACCTCTCTGTCTCCTGGTTTCTCTTGGAGGCCTGACACATGGAGGACTCTTTGCTGGCCTTGCCCTGCAGTCTCAGATTGTCACTCTCGCACATGATAATGACTCATGTGGAAGAGCAACCTGTGTGTGTGTGGCAAGTGATGGGTTTAAAACGAGCTGAGCTTCTGCCCCAAAGCGAGTATACTCTCTGCCTCAGCGTGCTGCTCTAGTGCCACCCTGGGGCTCTCAGCAGTTAGGGCTCCTTGTGCCATGTCAGCCAACGCTGCTGTCATGGCATCTAGCTGATTGTACCACCCACCAACCTGAGAATGTCCCATGCACCCGGACATCCATTACCCACTTGGGTTTCCTCAGGCCAGTACAGAACACACGGTGGGTTCCTGTCTCGCTCTGGTGCCCTTCAGGTGGGCAGAAAAGAGTGGGGGAGGAGTGGGCTCTCCTTGCCCTTCCCTGCAGGGTTGGGTGGCGGGGGGGCAGGGGAACAAGGAGTAGGGGTGGGGGAGAGATGTTCTAGAAACTTGGAGTTGGGTACAGGTGGGTAGGTAGGTAATACCCCTGCTGATCCCCTCCCCACTCTGCTTACTGGTAATGAGAGCCTCTTCCCCAGGCCCTGCTTCCTCCATCGTGGTCCTCCCTGGGCGGGGCTGCAGGGTGCAGGATGGGATGGGGTTGGGTGGTGGGAGGCTGGACAGCTCCAGAAGGGAGACCGTGTTCTCCCCATTTCCCTATTTGCTCCTCTGGCTCTGTCAGACCCCTGTTCTGGTAGAAACCGGTCATGCTCCTTACATGCTGGGCATTAGAATGGCAATCCTAGACGTAAAAGACTGGTAAAAGAGGGGGGCAGGATTTGGTCTGCATTCTTGGCGAGGTAGCAGTCTGTAGGCTGCCTGGGAGGCCAAGCACCACATGCCATTCATGCTTTGGAAAAAGATTTTCCAAACACAGCTCACACCAGTTTAGAAAGGTACGTTTGAATACTGTCTCTAGTCACGTTTTGTCCACCACAGACCTCATTAAGTTAAACCTCTTTAAGTTAACCCCTTCATCCCTGCAGAAAATCAGAGGTGAAGCTCGCTGACGAGTGACTCCTAGACGTGTATGAGGTTCTCTGCAGAGACAGCGAAAGAGGTCCAGTCCAAACAGGCATTAAATTCGGGCCTGGCTAGATGCTACCTCGCTTTATGGGAGATTTTTGGCATAAATTTAGTTTTAAAAAAATTCTTAATTCTATATTTGTCAGAATTACTTTGATGTTCAAATAGGGAAATACTCATGAGAATAAAACTCTGGGGAGAAGGAAAGGAAAGGGACTTGCCAGATTTAAAAATGTGTTATGAAGCTACACTAATGAAAGCATTTTGATCCTGGTAGAAAGAAAACTGCTCAATACAAATTCCAGGGCAGTGAGATTCTCATATTTAAAGGGAGTATTGCAGATAGGTGGGAAAGTACTGATTGTTCACTAAATAGGTCCAGACACCTCACTAGTTATTGGGGGAAAAATTTAAGGTAGATCCCTAATTTACATCTTATACTAAAATTCGGAATGGACTAAAGGTTTAAAAAAAATACATACACACGTATAAATCCAGGTGGAGGAAGCGTAGATGAATGAATTCTGTCGTCTTGAGTCAAAGTATTAATAGGAATTTCTAAGCATGGTATCAGTACTTTTATTAATAAGTTATTTCTTTTAGATTAAATTTCGACTGATAGCTGTATTAGTAGGGAGGGGTTCCTCTGAAATGGAGTGACCTGACGGGAGGGTTTGCTACAGGGAAGGTTTATACAAGTGTGGATTGATGTAGAGAAGCTAAAAGGACTGGCAGCAGTGGGGAGCTGTGACCACTCCCTGCAGGGCAGAAGCAGCAGGCAGTTAGCAGAACTGGGGCGGCACGGCTGTGGAGAGGGCCGCCTGTCTGCCCTGAGCTGTACTCTTCAGCGGAAGGAGGGGCCACACCATACTCCTCTCCGTGTTCCCCCTCCCCTGCCTGCAGGTGTATCCCATTGGCCAAGTCCAGCCGGAAGCCAGAGGGCAAGAGGTCAGCCCTTGAATGTAGGAGAAACTCGAATCCAGGGGGCAAATGGAAAACGTCCAGCACAGGGTCAAAGGATGTGCTTTTTTTTTTTTTTTTTTTTTAAGGATTTTAATAAATGTTGTGAGTTTGCCTATCAGAAGCGTAGCATTTCTTAACTCCCCGCTGGCAGTCTAACAGAGGTTCATTTTCCCACACTTTAGCCAACTCTGGGTGTTAGTAACCTGACCAACATGGCTGGCTCCTCCCCACAGTCAGGTCCCTGGCCGAACACCACTCCTCAGAAAAGCCTTCACTGACCTCCGTAGCTGAAGTAGCCACACCCCAGCACGCCCCAGACTCGCCCTGTCCCGTTACCTGCCTCATTTTCTCTGTAGCGCTGATCGCTCCCTAAAGTCATTTGTGTGCCCACTTAACCTGTTTCTGCCTCTCCACTGTAAACGCCACAAGAGCAGAGACCTTGCCCCACTCGTCCACGGCTCTGTTTGTGGTACAGTGCCTAGCATGTGGTGTGTGCTCCATAAACTGTGGTTCAGGAAGTGTGTCCCCAAAACCTTGACCATCATTCCCTTTGAGAGTATGTTGAATTCTAACGTTTACCAGGTTGCTAACTTCTCATTCATTGTTTTCCTTCTTTTCTCCAGCTCCCCTACTTTATGAATGAGCTAACTCTGACGGAACTTGACATGGGGGTGGCTGTGCCAAAAATCCTTCAGGCCTTCAAGCCTTACGTCGATCACCAAGGTAACTCTTAATGACTCTAGAGAGGAAACGACTGTTTATGTGAATGTGAATGTGTGTCCATCACTGCAGATTGAATAGCAAGGCTTTGTGTGTGGAAGGAGTTGGGGACTTTTTAACCATTTCAAGTTGATTGTCTTTTGTTCTGAATAGTCATGGCCTTCACTGAGATATAGATAGATTAGACTTCCCTCCTAGTCCTTCTCGAATCCTTATCGGTCCTCCTCCAGCTCAGAGATGCTCATGTGTCCATTGGTAGGGCCTGAGCTTTTGTGTGATTTAGAAAACAACCTTTGCCAGCATGAGAGGCGGGCGGGGCTGGATTTTAGCCTCGCTCACCCCTCACGGGCCTCACGTGTCCGTCCGCAGCAACCCTGAACTCACCAAGAGCTGCCTCTCCTCACATGTACCCACACCTTCACCTCACCCCAACTTGTAGGTTTCATACTCTTTGACCTGCATGTTTTACGTCTTTATGTTCTTACTGCTCCTCGTAGGTGCTCCGTCAGTGTTTGTAAAATGAAGACGTGTGTTGTCAGGCAGTATTTCGAGAGTAAGGCTCTCTGCTTGAAGAAAGTTCTCAGATTTAATTTTTAAGACACGCTATTGACACATTATGTATACTTTTACGGTTTGGGGAAGGAAGAGTCTATTAGAATGTAGAGAAAAATTAGGATGTGAAGATTTATGCGTATTAATATTTTGTGACCCATGGTTTTAAAAGGACCTTGATGGAAATTTTAGTGCCCAGGAGTTTGGTGATCTCATATGAGCAGGCATGGCTCCCTCTCAGAGGCAGCCGACATTTTTTTCTGTAGTGTCCCTTTCCCAGTGAGCTGCTTTCCACCTAAAGTGAGTTTACATTATCCCTCAAAGGCCCAGAGAGAAAGTAGGGGAGAAAATAATTACAACTTTTCAAGAGAGTGGTATTTGTTTTGAAATAAATGTTTTGTAAAATTTAGAGATGCTAGCATCTACTTGAGTCTGTGTATGGCTGTATCAGATGACTGTTGAAACGTATTTAGTGAAATCATTTTCTGTGTTGTATACATTTGCTATAAATACAAATGGATTCTTTTTCTAGTGTTACAATTAGCAGCCCTGTCTCTCTAGCAATATTTCAGCTAACAGTGAGCGCCCATTTTCATGTTTTGAGCATCCTGTCAATTTCAGAGAAAGATTGACCAGAGTATTATTTGCAAATCCAGAAGTCTGCCTTATACCTGCATGTTGAGATCACCATAACCACCTAATTATGTCTACACTTTAATAAATCTGAGTGCTCCTGGGTTTGGTTAATTTCTGGTTCACTGAGAGTAAATTTAGAAAAGATTCTTTGCAATCATTTAGCTAGAGTTCTCTTAACCACATACGGAATTTTAAAAGATGCATACTTTGTGTTAAGTGTGCAGCTAGGATCTTACTCCATTGTCAGCATGCAAGGGCTACCTGCCTGCCTTTGGCTCTTCCCAGCTCTGGGTTGCCCTTTGCCTCTTTAGGAATTGACTTGTAAATGATCAGCTAAGATAACCTAAACGAGCTAGTAAATGATCAGCTAACATAAACCTCCTGAGAGAGTCAGGCTTAACTAAAGTAAATAATACGTGTACATGCTCTATTTTCTAATACATTAGCAGTCTCTTATCTCAGGACTGAATTCCTCCTTTGTTGAATTAGTAGAAATTTCCAACGAGAAGGGAGAAGGGAGCAGCAGTACCATAGCTGGGCTTTGCCACATCCAAGAGGAGTCCCTGTGGCTTTGAACTCTGCAGCCTCCCAGGGTAGCTTTGTGAGGCTTTGAGTGAAATTCACCAACTGTATGTCCATCAGTCTCTCTCTCTCTCCACCCCCCTCCCTCCCTCCCTCCCTCTCTCCCTTCCTCTCCCTCTCTCTCTCTCTCTCTTGTCTCTTTTCTGTCCCTCTGAAGAGAGACATTTCAGAAGTTAGATCAAAGCTTTGCCAAGTTTTAATCCATTTGAGGCTTATTTAATTCTTTTCAGGGCAAGTTTTAGAGATCTGCCTGCTTATGTAACAAGGGAAGAACTGTTACTAAAGAAAGGAATGATAAAGACATAAAGGCTGTGGGCTCTGAAAGTTTAATCAAGTTAGGTTTTTCCAAATCTGCAAAGGATGCATGTGATAGTAAAACAGAAATGAACACAAATTTTGGATTCTATTGCTCTAAGGGAAACTTTCATTTTAGGGAAATTAAAATTAGAGGTGGGGGGGGCGGTTCCCTGATGGTGTAGTGGCTAGGCTTCGGCGCTCTCAACGCCGCAGCCTGGGTTCGACTCCCAGCCAGGGAACCACCAAAATAAATAAATAAATAAAAATTAAAAAAATAAAATTAGAGGTGACTTGCTCAGACTGACTCTAGAAAGCAGAGCTCACCTTCCAGGAAAATGCACCCCAGGGAGAAGAGGCTTCACCGACTCTAGGGAGGGAGGCACCTTCCATGGGCTTCCCCCAACATGCACCTGGGCTTGTTGGTTGGAGCACGTGGCTCAGGAGGCGCTCCAGGCCACCCCTCTGGGCCAGGCTCTTTCCTGGATCTGTTAACTCTGCCAGGGCAGTGTTTGCTCTTCACCTCATTCAGCAGATACTTGTTGCAGGAGAAACTGGAATGTTTAGAAACGGTTAAAAGGAACATACTCCCCATTATCCCACCACTCAGAGACAGCCAGGGTTCCCTTTTTGGTACATTTTTGGGAGGTTCTCTCCTACTCTTCTTTCTCTCGTGGTTAAAAATTAATTTAGAGTCAAACCCTTAGAGACTTGGGCCGACTGATGAAGTTGACTTGAAAGGGCAGACAGGGGTGGCCTCGCTGCACCCTACCATGTTCTAGATGTGCAAGCCGAAGCCCAGAGTGGGCGGGCTTGCCAGAGGTCACCCCACAGCCTCACCTTGCCTCCTGGGTCCCAGCTTCTAGGCCCGCGGCAGAGGCTCTCCCTGAGCACCAGCTCTGCAGCCAGGCCGCCTGCCTCTGGGCCCTGCCCCTCTCCGTCCTGCCGTGAGACCTTGGGACTTTACTAACCATGTCCGTTTCCTCGTCCCTAAAGTGCTGATGGGGAGGGTGTCTCCCTCACTGGGTAGTATGGAAGTGGAATGTGACATGTGGAGTGTTCACAGCGCACACTGGCACATGTGAGCCATCAGTGTTTGCTGCTCCTGCTGTCACAAAGCTTTGTTGTGAGTAGAAGCTTTCTAAAGGAGCCTAGTGGGGAACCTCTTTTGTTGTTCAGGTTCTCATCTTCCGTGCCGGGTATCAGAACAGTGCCTGCGGGTGTGTCAGCAGTGTCAGAATGAACCGAGGATATGGACTCTGGCCCCTCAGGTTCAGACTATTTCATTTACTCTTTGGGACATTTGTTACATGTAGTTAAATTAAGTCTGCAAATAGTCATTGAGGTTCTGACATGGACAGAGTGCTATACCTGTTTTGCCCAATTAACAACCCAGCTTTCCACTGCAAGTGTCAGACTCTGTGGAAAGATCACCACGTCCCACAGGAGTAGGAACCTGTGTGTCTTCAGAGACGCCCTTAGTCATGGACTGGTGGTCCATTGTTTACCACTCGTCTTTCAGACTTCAACCTACAGTGCCTGGTGCCTTGATCCAGGGCTGGGACTGGGGTTATTTTGCCCATTGAGTGTTTCAGAAACTGGAGCCAGTCAGGGTGTGCCCCACCCTTTCCTGCTGCTACGCCCTCATCCAGAGCAGATGTCAGGACAGCAGCTGGTCAGGGCTGAGCACAAGGACAGGGCCAGACCGTGGGGCTTAGCGCTGACAGGAAAGCATACACATACTCTGACCAGATGGTGTTGCAGAAAGAAAAAATACTTCTTGTGGAAAGGCAGAGGAGAGAGACACCCTTTTGTGGAACTTGGTTGGGGTGGGAGAGAAACTGGTTTTCGACTACGTCGACCTTGGACGGTGGAGCCGTTTCTGAGAACAGATACGGGAGACATCTGTCCAGGGAAACATCCAGATACAAGGAATGCCCGTTTTCTGTGGTATCTGAGTGAGTAATACAGCACCAGCCTGTTTGCCAGGAACAAAACAGTCACTGGTGAGCTCTTCCAAGAGCCAAACAACTCTTGGTAATATATTATTAATGCTCCATTTTAAGAAGCTTTGTTCTTGAATGCCAAATGTTGACTTCCAGAGTGAAAACCATCCACTAATAGTTACAGGCAGAGGAGATGGAGGAGCAGAGAGCCTGAGGGCCAGGCTCTGGTGGGCGAGGCTGTAGGTTCTCTCAACTCCTGGGCCCCAGGTGCCCGGTGAACCCTATTCCAACGAGATTGATGCCGATTACTTATTGTAATAGGAATAAACCAGTGAGCTGCTGAGTGAAATGACCAGATTGATATGGCCATGGTAGAACTGTTCCTGAGGTCATGGGGTCTATTAAATAGAAAACTGGGGAGATGACAGAAGAACCCCTGTTCCAGTTGTCTCCGGTGACACCCACCACAGCCTTTTATGATCTCTGGTGACATTCTGGTCTGATCTGCCCCAGGTGGCCCAGGCATATTTATTTTTCTTCAAGCATAAACTTCCTGCGGGCAGGGATTCACCCCGTGTCTTTAGCTCTGCCAGCTGTACTGAGAGCTCAGTGAACCTCTTGGGACAGCATGAGCTGTCACCAGGCCACAGCCTCCCTCTATGTGTGGTGGTACTGGTAACAGATCCCTTCCTCTGACGCTGAAGAGTGGAAAAACAGTCATCCTAGCTCCTCACGGGTCCTTGCACGAAGACTGACTAAAGCTTGTCGTCGTCATTGTCACTGGTGTTTCCCATGTTGCAGAATCAAGTGCTGGCTTTATAGGGACTTGTTGGTAGTTAGCTACCACCCTTCACCCCTGGACAGCCCCTCTGCCTGAGGACCCCTTATGTGGGGAAGGCCTGCTATACTGGATGTTTGTGTCCCAGGTGAGGCCTTTAGAGGTGGTTAGGTTTAGATGACGTCGTGAGAGAGGGGTGCTTGTGATGGCATTAGTGCCTTCCATAAGAGACCAGAAACCTAGCTTGCTCTCTCTGCCATGTGAGGACACATTGAGATGGCAGCCGTGTACAAGCCAGGGAGAGTGCTCTCACCAGGAACTGAATTGGCCAGCACCGTGACCTTGGACTTCCAGCCTCTAGAACTGTGAGAAATTAATGTCTGTTGTCTAAGCCGCCCAGTCTGTGGTTTCTTGTGAGAGCAGCCCGAGCTGACTAAGACTGTGTTCGTGTCCCTTCCGGAGAGCCTCTCAGAACTGACTGCCGTACTGCTCTTTAGAGGCTGAAAAAAATGAATCCTGCTCCTCACCTTCTGCTTGCTGTCCTTGAGCATTACCAAGAGCAGATGGTTGTAGAAAAAAGCATTTTCAACAAGATGCCTCACAATAAAGTCTTAACATTTGTCAAGAGCACAAAACAAACAGCTCTGTAACTACATTCATCTAGATGAGGAACATTCAGCTCAGTTAGAGTGAAGACACCACTCAGAGCAGTGTGTGTCCCCATCTTCACATTGTTGCTGCATTTGTCCCCAACCGGAAGACAACCTTTCTAGAAACTGTTAATTCCATCATTCTGTCTTGCAAGGCAGGAGCCTCCTGACTCACCCATTATATAAGCAGTTGGCCTCGGCTCCAGGTTGCGCGTGCTCCAAGGCTTCCAGAGTGCGTTCTGCCTGCTGAATCTTGTCACAGAAGCAAGTTTTCCTTTGCACCTAATGCTAAAATAGTCTCCTGACCCGCGTCTGGATGCAGGCACGTCATGTTAAAGTAATGTGTTGGAACATTTGCAGACTGGATCTGTTTTTAAAAGTTTTCAAACCATTCTTGACTTCTTCGTATTTTCACAGAGAACCAGAGCAGGACAAGGCCCTATGCGTGGGGCTCATGCGACATACACAGTGGTATAAAAAACTGACCTTTGTCCCCCATGCGGAGGCTTGGTCACACCCACCCCTCGTCCCCTCTCCGCACAGGGCTCTCTGGCTCCCCAGTGTAGTCTCTTCCTTCTTGGCCCTGTGGCCTCCCCTGCTCCTTTCCCTGTTCTCCATGGCAACAGCAGTAAGCCAGCCTGGAGCAAGGAGTCATGAAGGAAGTGGGCCGGCCGTGGAGAGAAAGGGAAGAGCCCTGGCCCCGAGGTGCCCGGCGCTGGGCTGCACATAGCCGTGCGGTCTCCCTTGTGCAGAAGAGGCCGGTGCACAGTGGTCAAGAACCTTCCGTCTGTGGGCTGGCTCCACGTGCCCGTTCCTCCTCTTCCCTGCCTGGCTCCTGGAAGGGGGCCCTGGACCACATATCACTGAGGGACTGTCCCAGTGACCGGGCCAGAGGCTTACTAAGCCTGTGTTCATGCCCCCTCATTTAAAAAAGACAAACGAAACCTTCCACTTTATAAGAAGTACAATTCTGGTGCCTTTCATATTGACAACCTTCAAAGGCAATACATACTATTAATATTTATTGGAAGCCTGACCAGAATTTTCAAAAGAAATGATTATGTCTGAAAACGTACAGCAGCCAGTTGATTCTCAAGTTGATTCTCAAGTTAGATCTGGTGGCACACAATAAATACTTTCTTTATTGATGTTCTTTTTATGTTGAGTTTAAAATCTATTAATACCAAGCCTTTTGCCCTAATCTTCCTTCTACTGGAAGTGATTAATGACAATGTTTTTGTGAAAACAGATGTGCCCTTTATTTCCAGTAATAGTACCTTTGAAGAGCAAGCTAATTAATGATTTTTAACTGCTTAATGTAAGCAAGAAATAAAGCAATTTTGTGAGTTGCTGCAAAGAAGACAATCACAGTTGATCTGCATATCACTTAATTAAATCAGGTCATTCATGGAAATAATTACCTTCAATTATGATAAAATTTGTTGAAAACAAATTAGAAGTTATTCTGCCTTTTGTGAGGAATTACATTAGTGCTTCTTGAGGTTAAGCAAAGCTTTTATCTGAGATGGGGGCCAAATAAGGGATAGGTTATTTACTGTAATTGCTTGAAAACGCTGGTGTGTGCGAATAATTTTAGATTAATTTCCTCCTTCTTTTAAATGTTGTCATTTGTCTTATGAGGATCTCTCAAAGTTTATTAACATTTGAATGCCCACTTGAAGGATCACATTTGGATTGAAAGTCCATGAGGTATTAGGGAGCTCTGAGTATGAAACATCGCAGCACAGCCTATCCCAGCCGCCAAATCCCAGAATCCTGGTGTAGAAGGGTCTGCGGTGACCCCTGTCTGCATTTCAGACTTCTCGTCAGTGGCCACTTGTGCTGGTGGGCCACTCCCGTGAAAGTCCACAAAGTTAAAAGCCCCTTAGGCACGATTCCATTGACATTAGCATCTTTCCCAAGGAATAGGTTTTTAAACTAAGGTACAAAGTGGTTACCTGACTTTATCTGGATAATCCTGGAGCTCGAGCCTTAATTCTTTTGTTTCCATTACTGGGGAATTTCCAGAAAGAAACGAGTTTTAATAGTTTTTGTCACACTATCTTTATCATACCAAGCTAAATCTGAACCATTTTCTGTGTCCCTTCCCCCTGCCCCCACAACATTAGATAATTTTATGAAGGGCGTCCATTCTCACATGTGTGTGTCTTTGAAGAACAGCCCAGCTCTCAGTGAAGCCTGCGTCTCGCTCCTGCCTGGGGACCGGCTGGGACGCAGCAGACCACGTCCCGGCTTCGCCCTGGGTCAAGCCACCCTCCTGCTGGGGGTGCGTCTCACCGAACGTGAGAAGAACCTCACGGACATGCTAACACCCGCATTGGGCTCACCGTTGTAATGGGTGCTGAGAGACGGCAGTTTTGGTTTTGCTAAGTGTTTGATTGTTTTCCGAAGCTTTCCGTCTCATGGTCTCCTCGCGCCTCGGTGCTAGTACAAGTGCGATAGGTATCTCTGTAGACTTTGAGTGTGGTACCTAGATGCTTTATAATATAAACTTTTATACTATCATTTATAGTCATGTCTTTCTAGGGGGAAAAAAATCTTCTGTTTTTTCACCATTTCTCTAGGACTCTGGATCGATTTGGAAATGTCCTACAATGGGTCCTTTCTGATGACTCTCGAGACCAAAATGAATTTGACCAAACTAGGTAAAGAGCCTCTTGTTGAAGCCCTGAAGGTTGGAGAAATTGGCAAAGAAGGGTAAGGGGCTATCTGAATCTACTAATCCAACTCTGGGGAACCAACCCCTCCCTCCAGCCTTTGAGAAGCAGGTTCGGTATTGAATGAGCTTCCACGTAAGTGCTCAATCTGTCACCACACACAGCCATGTGTGGGCAAGGGTAAGGCCTCTAAGGGGTCTGTCTGCTTTAATCACTAAGTCAGAATTATTTATAATTAGCGATTGATTTTTTTAGCCAAGCAGGTGCTCCTAACGTGTTTTGAGATGCATTTTCTCTAAATAATGTGGTATTGATTTGCTTAGTAAATGCCTCCCTTTGTAGAAGATACTGCATCTACTACCCAGAGTTTATCAGACTTAGTAAACATTCCAAATTTGTGAGCTAATTAATAAAGTTTGATTTTTTTCCCTTCGTACATAGAATGGATAAGCTGGAAATTTTGCATTCTCACACACCATCAAAATGACTATTTCTGACTACAGATTTAAATCATATCATTGTTTTTACCAAACTAAATCTGCTGATTGGAGTCTGCTTCTCACATCTTTAGCCCCTTTGCATAGAACTAACAGTACAGTGGGTCTAAATACAAGACACAGACTCTTGGCCTTTTTGCTCAGTTATGGTACTGCCATGATACTTCTGTTCCTGTTGTAATAGCAGATGCAGGGAGTTGGGTCAGACATTTGAGAATGTTCTTTTACTTAGATTACTCTTGATTCATCCAGGTTACTTAATGAAATGTTCCTGTTTTAATAATTGGAAAATTTCACCTGCTGTATGCAATCTAACCTTTATCTGTGCTATTTTCCTTCCGTTCTTCTGCTATTTGTTAAAATGTTTGGATTCGGCAATCTGTGGATTGTGTTTTCTGGTGAGTGGTATTTATCAACTCTCCATGTAGCATCTCATACCATGTCAGTGCTGAGTCTTGTTTGGTCCCATGGGACACCACTAGCAAGCTTGTCCTTCCATCGTGTTCCTGGACATAAAGGCCTGCTTAGTAGGCCTGAGTGGACTGCGGTCCAGGCGTCCTTAAGGGGCTTTCCTGGCGGGGAGAGCCCTACACACTTCCTCGGTTTGAATTGCTGGGGCCCTGATCTGGTCCTGTAGTCAGACTCAGCTTCTGTCTCTGGACACCCCCACCTGTCACCATGCACACCTGAGCATCAGCGGTCCAGCCTCATGACAGCAGAGTTGCAGGGCCTGTAACATGAAGCACCTCAGGCAGAGGCAGTCTTGAACATGAGGTCTGACTGAATGGGAGCACGGCAGAGCAAACATCCTCCAGAAGCATTTGTGCAAGGAGTCCTTTCTGGAAACAGCTCTGTGCTGGCACAGAACTGCTCCACTGGAAAGGGAAGGGGGTGGGCAGCAGGTGGGGCCCCCACACGGCCAGGTCCCTGAGATCCTCACCACTTAGGCGCTCCATGTTCACTATTATTTATGGGGCTCTCTTGGCGCAATTTCACGTTCATACACTCTGGCTAATTAGGGGGCAGACATGTTTTTGAGCAAGCAGTGCTTCTCCAGACTGTGTGAAAAATCCTCTGCCTTTCGAGTACAGTGGTATTGCATTTAATTTGTAATCTATTTCTACAGTACTGTTTTTTCCCACTGCGGAGTCTGATATAAAATGTTTTGCTCCATTCTGTGAAGGTGTTAATTTATATGTTGATGTGTAATTGGCTGTTATTTAATTTTAAAAGCAAGGAAACCTACCATCTAAAAGTGCTTCACTTGGGAGGAAAAGGTCTGGGAAAATGAGCCCCTAACCCTTTTGTGCATAGAGGACCCCTCTGAGAACCTGAGAGCGTTGGAACCTCCCCAGAAAATACCTACACATGTGCCATTAGGCTCACGATTCCTGGGAACATCAAGAGCCTCTGGAAGCCCATCCATAGTTAAGAACCTGACCCCAGAGGGGATTCTAGAATTCTTCTTCACCTCCTCATCCTGAGCATATGGGATCACCCTGAGGCTACACACCACCGAAGAGAGAATCAGTGTGCACAGGGCTGTCATTAAGCACATGCCCGATCTTTGCTACTGACATTTCCCTTAATGTTAGCCCTCCCTATAGCCGGGGCCACCTGTCCAGGGCCTCACTTCCGAGCTCTGGTGAGGCCTCTTCTCTGTCTCCCTGCTTTTTCCAGTCCCCCTTCAAGTGTGCCCTTGGGGAGTCTCAGGAGACGCTGCTTAACCTGTGAGAAGTCCTACGTACTGGTAGGAGGTTTGTGCCCGTCTCCGTACTGCAACCCTGAGAGTGATCGTGAGAAATTGAAATCGTGTTCTTTTATTCGGGTGAAGTCCTTTCCTTTTGAAATGTGTGTACACTTTATATTTGCAGACATTTTTCCTTTAGTCTTTTTATTTCCCAAATAGTCTTCTTGTTGCATCTGTAGGGGCAGCAAGGTACTCACTCAGGGGAGTTCAGGTAGTAAGCTGAGCAGTCTTAGCTGTAGGAACTGCCGGAAGAGGATCAACGTGAGGCAGTCAGGGAAATGCCCTGCGTGTTGGCTGCTCATTAAATGAAAGGTGGGGGAGTTGCCTGGTGGTGTAGTGGCTTAAGGCTTTGGCGCTGGCGCTGTCGGCGCTGCGGCCTGGGTTCAATTCCTGGCCAGGGAACTACCCACATACAAAAAAAACCAAAAACCAAAAAAACAAAACAAAAAATAAAATAAAAATAAATGAAAGGTGGCCATGGAGTGGGACATTTCTGCTAAGGCATTTTGGTCTGTTAGTGCTCTCCCATTGCAGCCTGGGCCCAGCATGCAAGTCCCCATGTGAAGGCTTCCTCTGTCCTCCGTGCTGGGTCACTAGTCCACAGTATACCCTGAACCACCACCAGCACCCCACCCTGTGGCCCCTCATGTTTTGGGAGCCAAGTGCTTGCAGCTCACGCTGCGTAGGTCTGGCTCTGTGGTTGTATGCTCACGTGTGTCTATGGCAGATGAGTGTGGGGTGGATTTCTCTTAAACAAAACAAAACAAAAAAATGAGTACACTCTCATGAGTGTGGCCCTCCCACCCCCCAAGCTCAAAGCAGCCACTTCACAGGGCAGCTGAATCTAATTATGCATCCTTCACTTAAAGCATTTTTGGAGCTGCTCTTTTAGAACTGCCTCCAGAATCTGTGACATTCTTTTAACTATCCTGAGTGAGAGCAAATCATCTTGCTTTGTAGATGAATTGGATCTTTGAGAAATTGCTAGAAGTTGTTCAGAGGCAATGATGATTATGAGACCAAGAAATACAATGTTTGGTCTCAGACTGAGTATCAGTGATAAAATAATTCAGGTTTTCTTACCTGTCTGACTCCAAGCACACTTCCAGAAAGGTTTTTAGCAGAGGTCGCAAAACTGGAAGAAGCCTTTTAAGGTGGCTCTTTGAAAGGATATCACACTCACCTGAAATTCTAAGGTGTTTTTAAAAATTAGGCTTTATTAGTTCTAGCACATCTTAAATAAGGATGTGCGGTATGTCTTCCTCCAAAGTTCAAACTGACATCATAAGGTTGAGATCATAAAATGCATGTTCAATTGTAAAAGTGACCATCAGCCAAACAATTACACATTTAATTAGTAGGTATTGGGTGCCACATAATATAGCTCCCCATGCAGAGATTAGAGGTAGCATTAGTCAAAAGCAGAATTTCATGTCATCTGATCTGCTTTAACTGATACAGCATTGTCTAAATTATTAACTTCAACCACAAAATATGTCCCATTCCCTGTCCTGTGGAGAATGAATTCGGGAACCTGAGAGCCCACTGCAGTGCTCAGCCTTCAGCATCTTCTGCCCTGGGTCTGGTGGCTGCCAGATGACACATACCAGTGGGGACAGGAGGCCAAAATGGCTCAGTGGGTTTTACTGTGGTCTCAAAACTTTTTTGTTTGTCTGTTTGTTTATGTGGGTAGTTCCCTGGCTGGGAATCGAACTCAGGCCGCAGCGTTTCCAGTGCCGAAGCCTAAGCCACTGCACCCCCAGGGAACTCCTGTTCCCAGAACTTGAGGCAGCCTTTTGTGCTGGGTGGCCAGGGACCAAGGACACAGATTCCTTACCTGGCAGCCCTCGGTTCAAGCCAAGGAGCACAGTTTCCTTGCTGGTGGAGAAGTGAGATGCATTCCTGACACGGTTGTGTTATCTTTGGGGCTTTATATCCCTGATTCTCCTCATCTCAGGACACAGTTTAGGCTTTCTTGGGAATCCGATTTTGCTGTTGCTCTGTGCATTTTAAGTAAAAGAAGCTCTAGTGAGGGCTGTCTGTCTAACCATCGAAAGTTCTGTGGTCGCTTTGTGACCAGCACACACACGCACTTACATTTCCTGGACCAACCAGGCCTCTCCGATGGGAGGAGGAGGAGGAGGGACGAGTCACTGAGGTGCTGTTGCTGTGCCTGCAGCCAGGGGCAGAGGCTTCTGTGTCTGCAGAGGGCGTTCCCCTTTAACATTACACGCAAGCGTGTTGGCCGACACGGCTGGCTCTCGTGTTTCAGAGCTGGGGTTGAAGAAGATCCAGGTGTCCTGCCGGGGAGGACGCTCTCGGGGTCCTCTTACACCCAGGCTCCTGTTTCGGGGTGGAGAGTTCAGTCCCGCCCTCCCCATGCTGGAGCCTCTGCTGGGCCTTCAGTCCACACCAGCCTGTGTGCTCTGCCCTTGGGTGTCCTTGGCTCCTGTTGGCCAGGAGATGACTGCACCAGTAGGCTTCTTCTGGTGGCCCAAGGACAGCATCAGAGGAAAATCCCAAAGGATTGTACCTGCAGGGAGAAAGGACCTAACCTCTACTGCCTTCCCCTGTCCTGGTAGTTCAGTCCTTGTCAAAAATATAAGGCCCCACCTCTGCTAGGTGGCCATTTGGTTCTTGATGGTATTCAGAGACTACTTTCGTCCTTCGTTCACTTTATCCCCACTAAGTCTGTGAGCCTCAGTGGGGCTCTGCCCGTCTGCCTCCCTGAAGCAACGCCACCATCCTGGGAGGGAGCTGCGTTTTGTGAGGTGAAAGCTCAGCCAGGAAGCCCCCAATGACCCTTAGTGGGAAACCTTGGTCACTCACTGCTGCTGGTGACTCAGCGGCCCTTTTGCTTCTGAAACAATACCCAACCGGGAAGATTAATGAGGGACATTGCTCTCCAATGAGGCTTTCCGTTACTTTATTTTTAAAATGTCATTTAAAAGTGTACTTCTCCGGGACAGTGCCTGGGTTCTCAGGTCACTTGCTTCCTAGAGTCCCTTGAGATTTGTACCCTGTGGTGGTTGGCCTTTTCTGTAACTGTCAGGAGCTGGACCAGGTGTGGGATAAGAGACTTAATTTCAATAGGAAGGAATCTTGAGTCAAACTCATTTGGAGGTGACTAAGCCAGAGAGCATCATAGTTGGTGAACTCAGCCAAGAGTCAGGGGACTTCCCTAAATATCCCCATCATCGGTGAGAGGTGGTCCTGTCTTCAAAATAAGTTGCCAGTTCACCTTTGCAACCATCGTTCTTTGCATCCACTCTCCCACTTGGCAAGTGCTGCACTATTGATGAACTCAATGCATTTTGTGTCACCTGCACCAGACTTCCACGACCTGTCCTCACGCATGCACAGAATTGAACTCTTCGGGCCCAAGTCCTCCGTGGTCCTCCCAGGGGACTTAGCACTGAAGAGTCTCCCGGGTGCCAGGCCAATCTGAGGACTCTTGGATTGGGCCTCTTCTTGCTGGGGCGGGTTGGGGAGAGTGAGGACATGTGCGGTGGTGGTGGTGGTGGTGGAGGGTGTGTGTTCTCTTTCTAAGCGGAGCCTGGCTAGTGGGCAGGCTGCGATGATGACTGTGCCCTGTTCAGTTGCAGGCCCAGAGCGTACTGTCTGGCAGACAGCGACGAGGAGTCCTCCAGTGCTGGCTCCTCTGACGAGGACGATGCACCCGAGCCCAGTGCAGGAGACAAACCGCTTCTCCCAGGGGCCGAAGGGTGAGTGCATCCAGCTTGCAGGGCCTCCAGGGGTCAGGCAGCAAGTTGGGAGTGAGCTGCTTTCCCTCTTCCTCTGTGATCTTCCTTTGTCCTTCACAGGCGGTGAATGGTTTTCCATGAATGACCCAAATTAGATTCCAGGCCCCAAAGAAAAAAGACCTTTTTAGCATTCCTTACTTAAGAGGTTCCCAACCAAAATGGCTTTATCTGGCCATGGGAGTAAATCAGGGGTGTCCAGTCTTTTGGCTTCCCTGGGCCACATTGGAAGAATTGTCTTAGGCCACCCATAAAATACACTGACACTAATGATAGCTGATGAGCTAAAAAATAAAAATTAAAAAATCGCAAAAAAAAAAAAAACACCTCATAATATTTTTTTGAAGTTTACGAATTTATATTGGGCTACATTCAAAGCCCTCCTGGACCATCTGCGGCCTGGCGGGTGGGACAAGCGAGCAGTAAATGGTAGCATTGAAGGGCATGCTCCTGGTAGCAGTACAAATTACCCAACACCACCCCCTGGTGCTCGGTAGAGAGCATTACTCCCGCTTCAGTTGGGCCACACTTGCTGCTGTTGAGTTTCTAGTTCCTGCAAAGCTGAGACATTCAGGTGATTTCTTCAGTGAAATTTTGAAAACATGGTTCACTTAGCTGATCTCTGGATCATGAACTTCATTTCTGGGGCTCTCTTTGCCTGTTACTCAGACTGTGAAATGATCAAAGTGCTTAAGCAGCCTCTATGTATGGATCTTTTAATTATTTAGTGAGTTAAAGAAACTAAGATTATAAAGAAGCCAGAAGCATCTGTAGGAAAATGTCAGCCTACTCACTTCTGAAATCCTGCAGAAGATGAAAACGGAATCCAGACGTTTGAGGATTCTAAAGTTTGGTTCTGAAGTTCGTGTGCATTATTTAATATCTACCCACTTAGGAACGATTGTTTCTCCCAACACACATACACATGATATTTCTGACTCTCAGGAACTGTGGAGGATTTTAAGGAGCAAATGTCCTCTATTCTTAAGGTAGTCTAATGGTAGATAGAATCTGATTTAAAAAAAAAATACACACACACACACAAACTTGCTTTCTTGGCCTGCTAGCATGTCAGCTTAATGAAGCACTTTTTCTTTAGAAGTTCCTAAGACATTTAAAAAGTAGTTGCCACTTAAAGTTGGTCTGACAGCACCTAAAAGGCAGTCAGTAAAAAATTGTGTTTTGTGTCCCTTTTGATGCAGTATGATTTCTTAATTGCCATCTAGAAATGGTGAGGTTTCTCTAAGAGGACACTGGATTTATAGTCAGTATTTGAGGATTGTAAACATAAATGCCTTCTTGGTTTGTGCTATGAAAACTTCGATACTCTATTGTCAAGACTCAGCTGTGTGACGTGTACACCTTGTCTACAGTGGTAGTTTTCAACTGGGTGTTATTTTGCCCCACCCCCAACCCCGCCCATCCTGCCCTGGGGACACTTAACAAAGTCTAAAGACATTTTTTATTGTCATGGGGGGCTGGGGGGGGGGGAAGTATGCTAATGACACAGTGGGTAGAGGCCAGGAAAGCTGTTAAACACCCTGCGGGGCACAGACAGAGAAGCACCCAGTCCAAACCATCAGGGCTGCTGCAGTTGAGAAATGGGTCTAAAGTAAGGTGAACCAAGAGTCCCAGCATTTTTGTTTGTGAAGGAGCAAAGTTTCTGCTAACACCCTTTGTGTCCTTTATTTAAAGGTATGTTGGTGGTCATCGGACAAGTAAGATTATGAGGTTTGTTGATAAAATTACCAAGTCAAAGTATTTCCAAAAAGCAACGGAGACAGAGTTCATTAAAAAGAAGATTGAAGAAGTCTCCAACACACCCCTGCTGCTAACTGTAGAAGTACAAGAATGTAAAGGAACCTTGGCCGTCAACATTCCACCACCCCCAACTGACCGGATATGGTGCGTAGAAGGGCCCTCGGGGACAGCAGTGATTGCCCTTGTTGTGTGACCGTAAAAACCCCAGCCTGCTTACCCTTGACATTGTGGGAAGTCCCTTCTGGGCAGGAGCCCTTTCAGAGGTTTTTCGTGGAACCTTAATGTTGTAAATCCAGTTCTCCTTTCTTCCACGAGTAGTTAATTCCTTTTCACGTGTCAGGAAGAGTTAAGGTCAGTAGGTGAAGTTTACAGGATGAGCTGTTTCCAGTCTTCATCTTCCATGTCTCTAAAGGCAGCTCTTCGCACCAGTGAGACTGCTGCGGTCTGCAGAGCTGTAGTCTCGGTCTGGCCTGGGGGTAACTGCTTCACCTGCGGGGTCTTCACGGCATCCTGGGGAGATAGGTGCCGTTGTTACCCCCACTTCACAGAGGTTAGAGAGGACTTCCCCGGGGGAGACCCACACGTTAAGGGGACAGGAGCACGTACACTTGGTAACTGTGATAGGAGGACTATCCAAGGATCTGTCATGGAATGAACCAGTGGTTCTCAAGTTGCCTGAGGACTTGTTAGAAACACAGTTATGCCCAGCCCAGCCCTCAGCATTCAGGGCTTGGAGGACTAAGCCAGAATTGAGAATCACTGACATAAATTATTCATAGCTCTAGCAGAAGAAAATCACTATCTGAATCTCAATTTAAAATGGATGCTCCACGTTCTGTAAAATGTGCATAGTATATACAGGGGTTGCCTAAGAGATCTCATTGTAGCATAGAGTACACGCATATGAAAAAGGTAGCCGTTGTATCATCGAGGGAAACCAGAATGCTAGTACACACCTTTAGTGGTGAGAAGGGTTTGCAGGAATGATCCAAAGAGGATTTTTGAATTGCCTGACCATTTAATGATGACATTGGCTGTTTCCCAATAAAAACTGAAAAATACCACTTTAGATTTTATTTTTGAAAAGTAATATTTTCATTGGAAAAAAGTTGGGAAAAAAAGCTTATACTCTTACCATCCAAAAGTAACCAATTAATACCTTTCTGTACAGTTTTCTAAACCTAGTTTTAAAATGTTTTTAAATACTGAGTTGATATAACATTTCTTCCCTTTCTAAGCTGTTAAGCTTTATCATTACAAATGCCGTTGCCCAGTGGGAGATAAAATTAAAGGCCTCTAGCTTAGTGCCACTTAATGAAGCTCAAATGCTGAACTATTTGTTACTGATTCAGAGAGATAAGTTTAGATAGTGTTTAGAAATGTATAAAGCAATTTGATATTTTTATTGTATTTTTTAAAACGTTGTTTCCAGGACAAGTTGCAGTTTTTAGTTTTATAGCATACAGTCTCTTGTCTGGACACTTTGCCAGCAGTTCTGAGTGCCAGCCCGCCCCAGCGAGAAGCCGTAAGCGGTGCGGTTGGTGTGGAGAGTGGATTGAAACGGCAGGTGGAACGCTCTGGTTATGTATGCATATGAGGCACGCGGGGAATGCCGACCCCAGCGTTGGCAGTGGTCTCATCTTGGCGGTGAGATTGAGAGGCAGTGTCTTTATAGACTTGTGGGTTTGGGGTTTTGTAACATATATACTACTTATATAAGAATAGAAACAAAAAAGGTAGTCGCCATTGTAGGGGAAGTGAAGCTCAGGCCACAGCCTTGCCCAGCGGCTCCTCCCGGCACCCCCAGTTGTCGGAAGTGTTGTGAGCCCCTCCCAGCCGTGCGCGCAGGGACTTCACAGTCCACACCGCGGTGCTGCATTGCTTCCTAGAGGGCCTTTTCAAAGTAAGAGAACATTGAAGTCGTGATAAAGGCCCGTGTAAATGAGCGATGTTTGCCGTCGGTACTTAGCCGCTTCCTTCGCTTCTAAATGTGGTTATTGCTTGTCTTCTTTTACAGGTATGGTTTCCGGAAGCCACCCTACATAGAGCTGAAAGCTCGGCCAAAACTTGGAGAGAGAGAGGTGACTTTAGTTCATGTGACAGACTGGATAGAGAAGAAACTGGAGCAAGAGTTTCAGGTACACCTGCAGTGCCGTCTAATGTTTCACACTGAGTCAGAAAGCTCTGCGTAGAACAGAGGTTCTGAGCTTCACAGGGGTCGGGATCCTCCTCTGAGGAGCCTCATCCCAGGAAAGTGTGCATGTGATCAGACAGGTGTCAAGTGTCAGGTACTTTCCAAAACCCTCCACTCACCCATGGTCCCCTGTTAAGTAGTCTCCAGAGGAAACCCAAAAGGTGGGGCCGAGGAGCAAAATGACTGTCTTATACCCGTAGGCCTGGCAAGGGTTAAGCCCGCCGCCCGCTGGGGCCGGCTTCCACCTCTGTGGGGCCTGGAATCGGCCAGCTGGCAACACCCACCCATGGTCAGGGAAGCTCCTCCCGCCCCAGCTTCTCCGTTTGTTCGGTTCTCGTGGATACCCGGATGTGTGCAGCTGCCCACTACCCTTGGGCTCCAGAGATGCATCGGACCTGTCCCTGCTGGTGGATTGTCTCGGGTACTCTTGGAGTTTATGCTTAGCTTGAAGAGCTCATTCTCCAAGCCTATCTTCTGCATTCTGCGACCAAAGGTTAATAGCAATGTAGCCGGGGCCCTGGGATGAGCTATTTCTATCAAATTTTTATCAGATATTGAAGCAGTTGTCTTTCAAGGTTTTATGGATTAGCAAACAATTTATTTGCTTTGCACTGAATTTCACCTTTAAAAGAAGACCCATATTATTTTTGTGGAGGTATAATGAGAGTTACTGCCTTTAAAACTATATTTTTATTATTTAAAAGCTATAGATTAAATATAACTGAAAAGCAGTTTTTTGGAAATGTTAATTTATCACCAAATGGAAAAGTACTTTGAACCTAGTTATGGGAGAGAGACCTTGTGCCTGGTTGTTTTCCTTTTTCTTATCTCCTTAGACCCTATGTTAGGAATATTAAGTGGGTCATCTCTTCTAAGGGTATCGGGGTACAAGGAGCACAGGGAGTCAAGGGAGCAGAGACTGGTTCCAGGTATTTTTGAGGCAAGTTGAAGGGCAGCTGCTGTGTTTTCCCATAGCCACCTAGAAAGTTCACGAACTTAATTGACAAAGTTAGGACACGTTACCGAGTTGTTTGTACGGTGCTGCCAATGTAAGCACGCAGTGGCAAGTTGGCGAGCTTAACTCTCAGATTTTGGATAGAACAGCTCTGATGGCCATTCCAGAAAAAGATATCCAAAATTGCTTTGGGACTTCACTGGTGGTGTAGTGGCTTAAGGCTTCAGCGCTGGCGCCATCAATGCTGCGGCCTGGGTTCGATTCCCAGCCAGGGAACTACCCACATACTACCAAAAACAAACAAACAAACAAAAAATTGCTTTGAAGGGTGGATGAGGTGCTGGTGTCAGTGCACAGCTTCCCAAGGGGAGGACTTCGGAAGTGACCATAGTGATAGTCAGCAGTGAGGCATGTAGCACTTTTTCTAGGATGAGTTCACAAAATTAACTGTCCGATTGCATATGTATATGAAATCAAAGGTTGTTTCCATGTCAGGGCTGACTTTAATGGGTTCTTGTGTCCACACACTTAATGTAATTCCTCAACTCTAAATGGTAAAGGAATTAGTTCAGAATGTGAAGTTTAATGTTTTAAAAACTTGTCTAAAACCTAAATTATCAAGAGTAGGGCACCAGCCTGAGAAAACAAAGCATTCCTCCACATGGCTTTTCTTTCTTCCTGCAGAAAGTTTTCATCATGCCAAACATGGATGATGTTTATATCCCCATAATGCACTCGGCCATGGACCCTCGCTCCACATCCTGCCTCCTGAAAGACCCACTTGTGGAATCTGATCAGCTGTAATGAAGATCTGACGTTCCCAGTATTACAAGATCCAGCTCAAGGTGTGGGGTTCTCAGTTGCCATCTGTGCGGTAGCACTGGCCTTTCCTTGTGCCACAGCTTCTGCCCTCTGCCTGCCAGTGCCCATTCCACTGAGGTGTCATTCCACGCGTTCAGTGACTGGTGTTGGATCGCCTGCTGCAAAGCTTGGACTCAGCAAAGGAGGCAGGAAGAATCATCACAGTGGATCGAGGTTACAGATGACTCACACCATGGCTTTTTTAAGTCTACCAGGTTCTGTGGCAGAAGAGCACACATTAAGAGCAAAGCTACAACCGAAAGCTTTTCTTCAGGCAGCCAGAGCACAAATGGAATGTTTTCACTTGTAGTTTGTTATGTAGCCTTCCACACTCTGAGAATGTCAACGTGGTAACGTGTGGAGGGTGGGGAATGGAACTTTGTGAACTATTTCATTGGTGATAGAGATATGCATAGCAACTTATCTTTCTTCATATTAAATTGTGCATTTTGGAAGCAAGTAGCCATAGAACATGAACACACACTATCAGCTGGGGTGGGAACAGTGGGATTTCCGTGAACATTAGGCAAAGCCATGAGATCAAACCATCCCAAGCCTTTTACCAATGAGGTACAATCACCTAGTCCTAACAAATCCCAAATGGTTTCCTCATATGAGCATTTGTGAAAACACCAAACACTGTACAAATCTGATTGGGTAAGCCAGCCAGCCAGAGGTACCATTTTTGTCTGGCACTAGCAGTGTGCTCCAGGAAGCTTGGCATAGGCATCTGATGCTTCATTAATCTCACTGCTTCGGGATGGCCTGTGGGCAGTTTCCTTTTCTGATGGCCAAAACAGAACTGCTGTCTTCATGAGTCAAGACCAAAAGTTTGCTCAACAACCAACACTACATATCTCAGAATTAACATGTGACATTTCTTCAATGTTGCCAACTTTATTTTGTGCATTTGTGTCAGAATATTTAGTTTACAAGTGTGGAGGCTCTATAATTGTGTGATTTGCTTTGAGAAATACCTTTTAAATGATTTGTTTAAAGCTTCATTCATCAAAATTACCTTGGGTAACTTCTGATAACTTACATCTGTGGACTGAGTTAATAGTGTTTTTTTTAAAAGCACCTTGCCTGAACATGACTTTAAAGAAATTAATATATTAAAAAACATATCTGAATCCTTATTTGATTAATTATACCATTAAACCACTGACTTAAATTATTTAACCATTCCAGTTGGTGTACTGTTCTAATTTCTCATTGTGTTGGCCAATTTGCCTGTCAGTCCGCATGTCTTGTTCACTGGTCTTTATAATTTCTGTGCAATAACTAAAGGCAAAGGACTAGATGCACTACTCTGTAAAGAGATTACAGGTGACTGCACCTATTGCACTTAAATATGTGGGGATTTACAGTCGCTTGCATTGTTTCACAAATAAATTATCTCATGTCAAATACTAGATTAAGCATCTAAGTTATTTCTACTAAATCCTGGTTAGATAATAGGGTCAGAATACAGTGGGTCCCAATTGCCAGCACCAGCTTCCATTTCCTGGGTGATCACACTGGACCAGCCCTCCAAGAAGGTAATCAGTCACTCACACCAGAATCGAGACAGATGCTCTTATCCTCAGTCCACATTTAAAAACTTTGGGACAGTCTTTTTTGAACTGGAGCTCACAGCTTAACTCCCTGGTACTCCCTCCAGTTATTAAGTGCCAAAGCAATTTCCACTTGTGCATCCTTGCCCTTCAACACATGCTGCCTTGCACTCAACTCAGAGCTGATGCACATTTCAACCAAGCCCAGTGAGGCATTGCCCATCACCTAGAATCTGGATTACAGAGGACTGTGAATTTATTTAAGTGCCTACGTTTTTTGTGCCCAGTAATACATGAAATCTAATGCATCTTTACGACCCTGTTGTAGCTACTTAAGCTAAATGGGACAAATTCATTTGTACAATGCTTTCAGCCCCACGCTTGGAATGGTATCCAAATAAGCAGGTGGCCCAAATTGTCCTTTTTGTCTAATAAAAAAAGCCCTATCTTAGCCAAATTAAGTTCATGCACCTCAAGACAGAAGCCAGTTCCATCAAGTGCACCACGCCCTTGAAACTACTCAGTGCCCTGGCCTGTTTCTCATCTACACAAGAGGCCATCCATGCTGCAGTTTACTGAAGCTGAGTGTCTCACTGATCCCGAAGAGGGCAGGCAGGACTTACAGGATAGGCACAGTTAAGTGCTAGGCTCGAAGTAGCGGAGCTTGCGGTTCCCCCGACGTCTCCCTAGGGCATTTCAATCTTGGCTTTAATGGGTGAGTCGTCACAACCCCCTAGGAAATCCGCCCCTAGAAGCGCGTGTCGCTTGCGGTTAAAAGGGCCGCCGGCGGAGAGCAGACAGCCCCAGTTATGCGCAAGCGTTTGCTCTGGCGCTGCAGCCTGACCCCCGGCGCCACGCACAGGCGCGTCGGGGGCTCAAAGGCAGCGCGTCGCGATAAGAAACAACGACACCAGCGCTGGGATCAAACCACTTTATTAAGGGTCTTCAGGAGGAGGATCAATGGGTTGGGAGGACAATGAGATCC